>JAECUM010001383.1:0-209936 GCA_016617855.1 Megalonaias nervosa
TTATCCTGTAATAGGTTGACCATTGGGTCGGGGAACCATCCCAGGGTCACCTTACAATCAAACATTTCTTGTTTCCAGATAAACTAGGGATAATAAATATAATCTATTAAAAAAAAAAAAGACAACACACACACACTCATGCACACATACATATGGCACACAATCTCTTTAGATACTCAATCTAAATAGACGAATACATGTAGGTGACATAGACTTTTGAAAATAGTGTTTTGTTCCTGTTTACCATCGAATCAGATACAAGTTACCTATTCATTTGTGAGGTCCATTTTTGAAGAAATTGGTCCTCTTTTTTGTTTACCTTAGCAGTGTATTTTTCAATGTTCTTATACATTACAACTCTCTGTTTAAAAGCATAAATGGAAGGATTTTGCATATTGAATCTGCAAGTATAAATATAATATTTTGCCAAAATAAGCAAGAAGTTACACAAACTGTCCAGTTGTTCACTTCCTAAAAACACCAAAACCGTTGTGTTTGCAAAACTCTACATGGCTGTTTCTACATGAATTAAACCTTTAAATGTATTATGTCTCAACCAGCCTATATCAACTTGTTGCGGATACTGGAAAATATTTGTATTAAGCTAGAAATTGATGAGCCATAGTGACATCTATTACTTTGTGTACATTTATGTAAGCGAAATTATATCCTGGATATTTCATTCTTATAGTAGTAATTGAAGGCTACTAAGAAAATTTAGAAAAGTTTTGAAAAGAAAATGTGTCGGCTGCAAAGGATAATTCCACTTGTGCATGGCTGTCTTTTTCTAGTCTTCTTGGTTTAAACCGCTTGGTTTCAATGTTCTAAGGTGGCGTATCCAGTAAGATTCCTTTTCCTTCCTGGTTTTGAAACTCCAGTTGGGGTTGTTAGCAATTGCGATAAATGTTATATCACTGAAAGTGTGGCCAGGGGAGGAGAAGTGTTCTGCGACCGGGCTTCTGTACAGCTTCTTTGTCATCCAATCAGATCTATGAAGGTTGATCCTTTTGTGTAGCTTTTCAGTTTCTCCGACATACTGAAGGCTACAGATCTTACATGTGATGAGATAAATTATATTCTCTGTTTTGCATGTTTTGTTTGGACCATGTATGTTTCGTTTTTCTCTAGTCACTGTGCTAGTAAATGTCCTGGTCTCTATCATATGTTGACAGGTTTTGCATCTTTTATCGCCACAGGGGCCAGATTGACTATGGTGGTCTTGACTAGTGATTGGTGTTAGCTTCGCCCTGACTAGGATGTCCTTGAGGTTTTTTGGTCTCCGGTAGGCTACTACAGGTTTGTTCGGAAGGATTAGCTTTAGTACGTCCGATGATTCCATGATGGGCCAGTGTTTCGCGATGATTTTACCTACTTTGGGGTTGTCTGGATGGTAGGTCAGGATAAATGGTATCCTATCAGCCTTTTCCTTCTTTCCATATTTTAGTAGGTCATCGCGGTTTGTTTGTTTGGCCCCCTGGGTTGCCTCCGCAATCAGGTCTTTGTCGTAGCCTCAGTAAATTAAGTGTTTAAATAGCTCTTCAGACCTTTCTAGGAATGTTTCATCGTCGGAGCTAATTCTGCGTATCCTCAATGCCTGGCTATATGGAATGTTCCTAATGCAGTGTTTTGGATGACAGCTGGTTGGGAGGAGATACTGGTGTTTGTCGGTTGGTATATATATATATATATATATATATATATGAATTTTAAATCTGCACACTATGTGTAATGGGACACTGCATTCAATTTGGAATACATTTACATCAACCTAGGCAGCCTTAAATACATTAATGAATCTTAAAAGTAAGGTACAATTTAATGATTTAACTTTCTTTTACCAAAGAATAATTAACACTAAACTGCATAAATCCAAATCAGCTACAATATAAAACTGCAAAAAACTATGTTTAAAGTTAATCATTTTGTTTTAAATTTAATTTCTTTAATCTTTCAATTTTTTAAGTTAAATATGCTTCAGTGCAGACTATGTTGATGTATTCTCCAATTAAAAGCACTTTATGAAAAATCTGGATTAATGGATTAAAAATATTTTTTATTCTATAATTGGCGAAACCTTCGGAAAAGTAAAGCCACAATTTATTAGGCAAGAAAATACACGCATAAAAATCTCCAAGTTTCTGTTCATGAAATAAAGACTTGAACTTGTCTTAAAGAAAGATGCCCAATTGCAGAATGCTAACAAAAGTACAGAAAGAATGCAAGAATGCAAGAGTGGACATGAAGGGTAATAAACATTAGCTGTTAAGAGTTATATTCATATGAATATGCCAGTCAGACAATAAAACAAAAACAACAAAAGTAAACAAACATCAGAGAAATAAACAATGATACAAATCTGAAATAAGCTGAACTAAGCCATAAGACAAAACATTTACAATATTCTGTTCTCGTCTGTTATTGATGATTGATACTTCCGTCAATTACAAAAATTATGTTATAGAAAATAAAAATTACAGTACAGACTGGAGCAGGATTTTGTCATAAAACCAAGTACAACAAATACATATTCAAAATAAACGGTACATGTCAGACATTGGATGAATTATGCTGCAAAGGAGTGCAAGTGAAATTAACAAGATTTTGTTTGAGGGCAAGTGAAATTAACAAGATTTTGTTTGAGGGCAAGTGAAATTAACAAGATTTTGTTTGAGGGCAAGTGAAATTAACAGATTTTGTTTGAAAATTGATGATGATGAACGAATGCAGGTATTCAGTACAGTAGTTTGATATGTGTACTTGTATCCTGTCAGGTTTTAAAACTGAAGAACATCAGATCTCACAAGACCAAATGAATCAAGCATAATCTGGTATATTTCCGCTGTCAAATTCAATGTGATAAAAGCATCAGGTTAAGTTACTGTACTAATGACGAGTTACTATATGTATCATAAAACAAGTATTTCATAATAAAAAGATAAGTTTTTATGTTCTTATTGTTCATTTAATTGATACCATACCCCTACTTACATGTCTAAATATAGAATAGCTTCTTATGTGATCATTATTAGGTGGGATGAATTGACAGTTAGGAAATCTAATTCTGTTTCAGATGTACATCTGACATTACGTATGAGAATGGCCTTGGCAAAAGTAAAATTTATAAAAATTGTATAACAATGGTTAATTAAAAAAAATTAATGAACAAATAATCACTGGCCACCAGTAAAATGGATGAAGCAGCAATTAAAACTGACAGGATTTTATCTTTCTTGGAGAAAGGTAGCTGCCATATCTATCAATTATAAAAATAGGATGTTTCTGAAACTGACAACACTTATTACAAATCATTTAATCTTGCATGGCTGACCTGGTATTCAATACGGATGTTCAATCTGTGATTTTGTATCACACGCTTAGCCAGTACTACTTTTACAACTTTAAATGTCCAGTTATAAATTATTGGGAATTATTTATTGCTATTCAAAAATGTCCACACGTTTGTAATTTTAAGACACTCAATTATACTGGGTCAAAATGGCTGCTTTTGCTGTTATGGATAATGAGAGAGTATGCTAAGTAGTGATGAGAAGTTTATGGGCATTTTATGGCATTTACTCCCAAGAACTTAGGAGTCAGATGAAGCTGACAACAAGAGATTGGACAGAATGTTTGACATTTGAGTTCTCAGATGAAGCTCGTGTGCAAGGTGATACCAAACATAAAAGAGGGAGAGACAACAAATACTTTGCCACTTAAATCTTGTATTGAAAGTTTAAAAAATCCTTGTATTGAAAATATAACAAATCCATACAAAGACAGACAGACTCGGGGAGTCATGTCAAGATTCAAGGCATGGTCAGCAATTCCCCCACATTCCTAGTTTCATTAGGCAAAAAAGAAATGTGTATTTCCTACTGCACTGATTTTAAAATTAGGGTACTGGTATAGGCAGGTAGTTTATTTTTTAACATATATATATATATATATATATATATATATATATATATATATATATATATATATAATGATTAGTATATATAATGTACTAAGCACTTCAACTACTGGGCAAAACTGTCTCAATTAAATGCACAAATCAAGTTTGGAATTTTTTTCACATTGGGGAAAAAAAGTGCTAGGGATGGCACCGAAAACAGGGATGTAGGTAGCCTTACACACTTTAATTGGTGCCTACAAGGTTACTTTAATGAAACCAATTTTGTTTGTACCATGAACAAGATACTCTTAATAGTTACTACATAACGACAGATAGATAATCAAGGGACAGTAACCATGACTACAGCATTTGAATTTCAAAGGAGTTTGCTAGTTGCCATGAAGTATTGAATTCTGGGTGCAACAAACTTAAACAGCAATGTCTATATTAAAAATCTGGTCGGCATAGATAGAGATTGAATCTGTTTTCTTAAAATGATGTGCATAAATTTTCACCTACCTTTGATGTCACCCAATAAGAAATAATAAAAGTTTCTCATTAATTGACAAATCCTAGTATTTATGGAACCAGAAATCATCGAATGAATTTTAAAAATCTGACAAAACATTTAGAAACGTTCTTTATCTTGTTGCAGAAAAATTTCATTTAACTGATGCATGTTCATTGCTGATAAACAAGTCACCAACAAGATCATCCCAGAATATGACAATATCCTAGTTATGCAATGACGAATGTAATTATTCTTTAGCATAGGGCACCAACAATTGCATCAAAATGGGAGCAGCTTGGTATTTTTGTAAAACTCTCTTCCCACGCCACCCTACAATGGAAACAAATTTGTTGTTGTTGTTGTTGTAGAGTTTAATGCCATTTTTCAGCACAAGATAGGCTATACATGGCAGCCTGTAGTAATGGTGGAGGAAGAATCTGGAAAACCCCAGAAAGAACCAACAACCCACGAGAAGCTACTGGCATGCTTTCTCACATGCCCACACTGGTCAAACCTGAGACTCGAAACCACGCAGACAGAGGTGAGATGGCAATGATCCGTAATGTTTGAACGCTTTGGACCACTGGGAGTCCCAACAATTTTGTTCCTACCTGTGTCTGAATGTATCAATATATGCAAGTATAGGGTTTAACAGCACGTCCACACAGTGCTGGCTATACAGTGATGAATAACTTTAGTTATCTCCACAAAAAGGAATACAAACACAATGATAAAGGTTAAAATGGGGTAAAATCCTTAAAATACAAAGTAGAATGTTTTAAATAAATTAGTTAAAAAATCCAAGACTATTTCATCTTGTACACCATCACAGAAGAGTCCCAGTATAAAAAGGTTGCCTACATCAGTTGCTCCATACAACATTCAGAAGGGTACACTGAGCATGTTGGTTTGTACATCCACTTGTGTGTTCATTCTGAGGAACTCCAGTTCTCAAGCAAGGTCAAGAAAAGCCCAAGCCAACTACTCAATCACATGAACGGTTAAGAACAGGACATTCAAAAGCACATTATATGACTGCTCCACGTCCTCTATGTCAATAACTTAAATATTTGTGTATAAACCATTTTTCTTCTGTAGGAGTGACCTTGACTTTCAATGTCTTAACCCTGAAATGAACAGACTTCTTCATTACCTAAGTGCAGACCACCCACAAACCTCTGTGATGCAAACTAATGCTACTGTGCAAAGTTTATTTTTCAGAAACAATTTTCCTTGTTTCAGTCAGTGACCATGACCTTTGGCATAAAAACCAATTGCCTTCTTCTTTAATCCAAGTGCAAGCCATCCACAAAGTTCAGTTGAGGTGTGTCATGTAGAAATAACATTACTGTACCAAAATTCTTTTTCATTCTTTCAGTCAGTGATCTTGACCTTCAATGTTTTTCGACTATAAAATGAATACAGTTTTTCCTTACATGAAGCGCAAGCCATCCAGAACGTTTGCTAACTGCAGATGATAGAGCACTCATTTTAATGTGCGAAACCCATCCTTCTTTCAGTCACATTAAACCTCTGACCTTTCTAGTTCAAAAGCTGGAGAACTTGTTTTAAAGTGCAGAAACCAGCCTTCTTTTAGTCACTTTGACCTAGACCTCTGGCACTCAAAAGCAATCGTGTTCTTTCTTATTCTGACTGCAAACCATCCACAAAAATTGGTATCTGCTGAAGAACTAGTTATTGTGTATAAACACATCTTTCTTCTTTCAGTAACAGTGACACTGACCTTTGAAATTTTGACGCAAGGAGTTTGGATTCGTTTTTACACCAAGTGCAAGCTATCCACCAAATCTGGTAACTGTAGCTGGTGGAAAACTTGAGTTATTGTGCAGAAATAATTTTCCTTCTTTCCGTCAGTTATCTTGACCTTTACACTCATCAGCCTGATATTGATAGGGTTCCTCTCTACCTCAAGTCTGGGGCCCCGAGTGGCCGAGTGGTCTAAAGCGCTCTCCGTTACGGATCACTGCCATCTCACCTCTGTCTGCGTGGGTTCGAGTCTCGGATTCGGCCAATGTGGGTATGTGAGAAAGCTTGCCAGTAGCTTCTCGTGGGTCGGTGGTTCTTTCCGGGGTTACCCGGGTTCTTCCTCCACCATTAATACTGGCCACCATGTATAGCCTATCGTGTGCTGAAAAATGGCGTTAAACCTTACAACAACAACTACAACAACAACTACCTCAAGTCTAAGCCATTCACAAAGTTTGCTAACTTTAGATGGTGGACAACTCAAGTTACTGTGCAGAAACCAGATTTCCAACAGACAGATGGTTAGACGCCACAATATATAACCCTCCTCCTTATAGCTGGAGTATATAAAAGACAGGATGAAGCTGTTCTGAAAGATGCAGCAAGGAAAGGAGCCATTATTACTGGGTTTAACTCACACTCTGTCCTTTCTATACCCGCAGCAATTTGCATGAATTGCATAATAGTCACGATTCAAAATGCATACCTTCATTTTTTTTTATTAAGACCATGTTATTTTGACTGATCATAAATATTGCTGCTTCATTTGATTTGTCAATATTTCATCACAAACATCCAACATTTGGGATGCACCTGTAATGGTTTCACTCATAATCATTCAGATGCCTGAATTTAATGCAGTACAGGACTCCAAAGTGTTTCATTGAAAGAGATGTAGAGACCAATAAATGATTAGAACTCTGCCATACAGCATCTTCACAGAAAAAGACTTGGCCTGTGTATCTGATACCCTGAACCATAGCTTACATTAAAAAAAAATTAAATAGAAAATATGGTGAAATCAACACAGTGAATAGCTCTGCATGTCCAAAATGACCTGCACTAGAAAATAAGAAATTTTGTGATGAATTATATTAAGAGTATACTCTAATACAAAAACTTACCACAATGCTGTGTAGAGTTTGCAGCAAGTTGGCTATGGAAGCCTGCTCTTGTGTAGCTGCCAAAGCTGATATATGGGCTGATATTGGTGACATAAGCAACGAGGCAGAGGAGAACCCACCAGGTGATGAGCCATGACCACTATCCACATCGTGAGAGGAATCAAACTGGAAGAACAAATAAAACTCTTTATTACATGGCCCTCAATATTAGATGATCACACTGAATATGTGGGACTTAAGCAGCACAAGAAACACAAAAATGGTAGGAAATGACAGGATATTTTGAAGGATCAAATGAGACTGAAAATGGACTCCAAATCTGATAATAGTGTATCCCAAGAAAATTGTATAAAAATTTTAAGTCTTGTCTGCTCCACCAACGCATAAAAACCACAAACCATTCAAAGTCACCAAAGCAAAAACAATTTAGCCACTCCAATTTACTTTTTGGCCCTAGTGAAAAGTATCCCTGAAGACTGCACACATTTCAAGACTACATATGCAACAGCATCTGAAAAAAATTGAGATGAATGCAAAAAATGTAATATAATCACTAGCGTGAGAAATGTGTCACTGTGACCACATTTTACTTTGTGGGGCCTAAGGTGGCTCAACTTTATAGATCACCGACATTTCACCTCTATCCATGTGTTTTGAAGTCTCAGCTATTTCAGAAAGCTTGCCAGTACCTTCCCATGGATTGGTGAATTTTTACAAAACAAAGTGTAAGCAAGCCATCAAAAATGACAACTCCAACTGGAATTTAATTATCATAAATTTCTTAATGAAGTACCCATGCTTCATTCCTCCTCTTGTACTTATTCTGATAGATTAACCATATATACTCACGTTTAAGTTGAGCCCAACTGCAAACTGTACAGACCAGATCTGCAGTCACATAATGCACTGGATGATTTGGGTCTATTCAATTTGTTAGGAGTAATCAGTATGATGAACAATAATGATCCTGATCTGCTGGCACATTATGCGATGACAAATCTGAAACCATGCTTTTTGCAGTTGGACTTTATTTAATATAACTGAGTATGTATGGTTGTAAGGTACAAAATTCATGACACAATTTCAGTACCTATTTTTGATAAATTTTTTCAAACCTGAATATCAACCTGTGAAAGACTGAATCAGACTGGTATTTTGCTCATTGATGGGACATTTTTACCTTTACACTTCCTGAGGCAGGTGAGTCTTGCAACTGGGATGACTCTGTCTCACTTTCATCTCTATACAAGCTGGCTCTGGGACTCTCTGTATCTTGGACTGTCAACTTTTTCTTGGGAAGAACTGAAGAAAAAAAGTTGAACTAAAATACAGTATCACTTAAAGAGGTCATTAGACAGTTTATCAATCAGAGGCTTGTAAAAGATTGGGAAGGAACTATTTTAATAGGTAAAAATTATATCTCTTACAAACTAATTCATCCACAGGCTGCTCTGGTGGGCTAGTGGTTAGAGTGTCCGCCTTGGATGTGGGAGGTCATGGGTTCGAACCCCAGTTGAGCCATACCAAAGACTTATAATAATGGTATTAGCAGCTGCCTTGCTCTGGCGCTCAGCATTAAGAGGTGAGTGCTAGGACTGGTTGGCCCAGTGTCAGGATATTGTGACTGGGTGGGACAAGATTACTACATGTCTGCGGCATTATGCCACAGTAGACATCACTATAAACTCACACTGCAGACATCATAGTAATATGACTGAAAATTGTTTAAAGCTATATTAAAAATCCAAATCACACACAAATTCAACCACAAATTAAAATCTTTCAAACAGACTAGATCTGCCTGTAAGTGAGTGCTTACAGAATGGCTTCCACTCTAACAATAATCAGCTGATAAAACCCATTCTAATATGCGAGAAACGGTTTACATGATACAAATACATACCAAGTTTCAGGAAAATATCTCAAATGGTTTGGGAAATATTAACCAAGAATGACGGATAGACTAATGGACAACTTTTTCCATTTAAAATGGGGACAAATGCAGATCAGAGCCATTCTTTTACAAGATACATCGTGTAGTCAAGAGACTAGAGTGTACCAAAGTTTCCAGAAAAAATCCCTAACAATTATCATGAATACAATTTTCAGAGATGTGGAAATAACTCTAAAACTACTGATCTGGGAGACGACTCTAAAAATACTGATCTGGGTGATACTCTAAAACTACTGATTTGGGAGATACTCTAAAACTACTGATCTGGGAGATGCTCTAAAAATACTGATCTGGGAGATGACTCTAAAACTACTGATCTGGGTGATACTCTAAAACTACTGATTTGGGAGATACTCTAAAACTACTGATCTGGGAGATACTCTAAAAATACTGATCTGGGAGATGACTCTAAAACTACTGATCTGGGTGATACCCTAAAACTACTGATTTGGGAGATGACTCTAAAACTACTGATCTGGGTGATACCCTAAAACTACTGATTTGGGAGATACTCTAAAACTATTGATCTGGGAGATACTCTAGAAATACTGATCTGGGAGACGACTCTAAAACTACTGATCTGGGTGATACCCTGAAACTACTGATCTGGGAGATGACTCTAAAACTACTAATCTTACAAAGTCAAATCTTCTATTGGACACATATGACATAATTACATACAATAACTGTACAATGCAGAGAATAACCAATAAACAATGATCTGGTGTGACAACGTATGCATATCTGGCATACAGATCTGAAATGAACGAGATTGCAAATGCTCTGGTGAAATATATGTTTGAATGACAGTCTGTAACCATATCTGAAAGTTAGGTTCACCAATACAATTAGGTGATCAAACATTTTTATATGGCCATGTAAGAAATAAACAAACCACATATTCCTTATCGCAAGGTTCAATTTTCTTTGAATGAAAGGACTAGCTTTTAGGAAAAATTAATATTTTAATTATTTAACCAATAAAAAATAACATGGTATCCTGGGAAGTCACTTACAAAACAGTATACGCCAGCGTAATCTGATTACTCAAAGAATTCATATGAAAACTATAGAAAATCACAAATTGTAATATAAAATCTTAAATTGTATCTATGGGTGACCACTCCATATTAAAAGTGCCTTCCCTTGGTCCCAGGGACTATTGAACTAGAACAGTCTTGATTTATTTACCACTGACTGCACTTGAATATGATTGCATCCAATGACTGACAATAATACTAATAAGGGGCTATGTATTCACCATCAAACCATTCATGAAGAGGAGAATAAATTACATGTTTTAATTTGTGCATATAACTGATGCAGTTTGTATTAGTTGTTTTTGTATCAACAGTAAACTAAGACTCCACATCTGGAGGCAAATCCATGTCCTTGCCCATAAATCTGACTTATCTATTTCCCACATTCAATTATTAAAATCAACTTTTTTAAAATGTAAGAACTGTATGTAGCAATTCCTGAAAAGAAAATGGCCAAAAAAGCACCAGCTACTGGTTTCTACAGAAACCCCTACATGCCTGTCAGAATATTTCATTTCCCCAGCAAGTAAAACTGCCCCTGTTCAGAAGTGTGGTCTTCGAATTCACTGAAGGGGACACAACTCTAGCAGAATGTGCTGAAATGGGTGAAGGCCTTATACAGATGCAGTTTCGTCAACGATAGGGTGTTTATTCCCAAACATGACACCCTTTGTCAAAATATTGGGAATATCCCACAATATACATAAAGGTATGGATGATTAATGCCAATGCAATGGGAGTTAAAGAGTGATCTTGACAAGAGATACACAATGACAGACGAGTCGGGCTTGACTGGACAGCATTTTAATCAGCTACCCAATAGTTGCGAGTCCAAGTTAAAGACTAAGCCACCATGTGGAGAAAGGAATTGTTACTGCTGTATATCTGATTCATAAAGACGTATCAACAAACATAGTTTCATCAGTGTAGGGTTGCAATAAATGATGATTAGTCAAAATGTGTTAGGATTAAAGATACAGTTGATCTAACAAATGGCAAAATAAAGATGTCACTCAAGTGTTGAACTTTGGTCACAGTGACCAAGTTCTTTAATTATTTGCAAGTAAAATATACCAATGCACAACACAACTTTGAGTCAACAAGACTGCGGACATTATACTTTCTTCTCTTTATCCATTCACGAGACAACTTTCTGTCTAGCCCATGTCTTTTTGTTTAGAAAGCCACACATGAAAAACTTTACCACTGAGGTTAATCCTGGGCATGTCTGGATGGGATTCATAGAAAAAGATAATGAAAATATTGAAGTTATTGCTGTCAAACTTCATGATAGTGGCATGACAAACATGGGAGAATTTATTTAGGGGAAGCATTTCACTAACAGCATTTCCTCTACGAAGGTGAATGTTAGACTTACCTTTGGGTCCCTCTTGAGGAGCATCAAAACCACCAAATGTCTCAGCCCTTTTAGGCACTTGTAGAGCAGTGAAGGAGGAAGTGGAATGTTCCCCAACACTGCTGACACTGCGACTCAAGTTTGTACTACTACACTCCAACATGGTGGTCAGCTGGGAGGCAGCTATTGATACTGAAGTATATAATATCAATTATTTCTTTAATTTTAAACTTTTTGTGTTATCTTGTGTCATTTGTACAACAGCTTCTATGTATACAAAATATGCTCAATAATTCTGGTACAACATGTTTAGCAACTATGTACCCTCACACATGCGATAACGAGGATCAATCCATTGAAACTTACCAATTTTGTACAACTAGATTTCTTCATGTTTGAATGACAAACTTACATGATAACAAACGATCTCACAATTGGTTCCTTACAATTTCCAGAAGTCCACTTGGTTTAAATGCAAATTTATTTTCACATATTCCCAACTGCACATTATGTCATGCTAAATGAAACTTGCAAAATTTGGTTTACATAGCTATTTGACATGAGAGAGAGAGAGAGAGAGAGAGAGAGAGAGAGAGAGAGAATATAAATGACCTCCTTGAATGGCTGCTTGAAGTGTCCCCATGTTCTCTAATCCACCTTCTTCAATCTCCCTAGAGCCAGGCCTTGACTGAAAATGGGGGAATAAAAATGCACTTTATTTAATGAATGTCAAGAAGTCAATAATCAACTTGTAGACATGCTCCTATGAGTCCAACTGCAAGCAACACAGACCCTGATCTAATGTCATACAATGTGCTGGTAGATCTGTGTTTATATTGTTTGTTCTTCAGATTACTTCTAACCAAATACACACTGATCAGCCAGTATGTTATGTGATGGTAGATCTAGGTCTATGCAGTCTAGAGACAGACTTGAATTGTAAGCAAGTCTATATGATGATTCAATGACATACTGTAAGACAACGTTGATGATTTAAAAAAAAAATTCAATATATTATGGTGCCAAGGTTGGGGGGAACACAGGACCTATCTTTTTTGCAGGGATTTTAATCATTCATATATGCTGCATACAAACTGAATGTGATCATTGATCACAAATGTTAACAAAATGTTCCCACTGAATCTATGACCATTGAAATGATCACAAAAACATACACACACACACGTCGCAAAAACGCCTACGCATAGAATCTCAACACAGAAACCCTGCTACCAATATTGCTACTGCAGTCAGAACCATAAAAAGTGACAGGTTTCACCATACTGTTGCAGGGCAAGCAGTGAAATTATTGCATTTTAATATACATGTTTAGTCCTTTCCAAAAGAAACTGCAGAATAAAGAGTACAATTATTGGAAAAAGATGACTTTCACTCCACCATTTTTTCAAACATGGAAAAATTTGCTGTTCAGTTTATTATGCATTAAGGTTACAATAAACTGCATCACAACACACTTACAGCATTCCTGTGAATTACTGTGAATTTCTTTATTATCACTGTTATCTACTTTCTTGGACTTGCAAAAGCATTTTTTTAAAAACACAAAACGAAAACTGATAAACATGAAAATACATGGTATTTTAAAAATAGCTGATATTCTGAATAAATCAGTATAAAATATTGATCAAATACATTTTTTTTGGCCATATCAGTCCAGTCAAAACTACAGAATCATACAATAGCTTCATTTCTTTGAATCAAGACATCTACAGCAGACTGTTAGCATATCAGGACAAACTTACTGAGGAATCCTCATTGCTATTATAGACAGTGAGAAGTTCCAGCATCAGCCTGTTCTTCTCATTACAGCACTTTTTAATGTCCTCATCATTTTCCCACATTTTCTCTGTTTAAAAAATAAAAATAAAAAATCAACATAGAAACAATTTATATACCATTCAAAAATTGATCCATACAGCATGCATGTTATATCAGCAGATGATTATGTTGTACACCAGTCTAGTTTCATGGATCTCTCCCAACCAATGGGGACTTAGGCCCTGACCAGTAACTTAGAAATTGTCTGCACTCCCACCCTTAACGTATATGGACTTACTTGGCATTACAAGGGGAGCTAATCTGGGCATTCTGTATAGATTCCTAGGTCTGTCATTATCCTCCCCATTTGTCATAACTTCAGACCTGCCAACCCTGACGAGTCTGTCTCATTAAGGCAGTTAATTTTTCTCTGTAAGATTGACCTGTTTTCAGTAACGTGTAACAAAATATCAATAACTTCTATTGTAAAGCTGGAAGAAGTAAATAAAAGTTCAACGCTACAACGATAAACATCATGTTCAACTGAAAAGTTTGTAAAGTACACATATACTTTATTTACCACTAATACAGTAGCACAAACTTTAGTTCCAAACCCTATGCAACTCAAATGGCTTATTGCTATCTCTCAACTTGACATAATTCTTGGAAATTCTTTTTCCATTTCACATGATGACATCAATCATGTCTCCCGCCACAAGACATACTCAAATTGGCATGTGATGTCCCATAAACGTAATTGTGTCCTTTCCAGCTTTTATTCACAAGAATCTGAATACTCCTTTTTATTCTTCTGTGTTGATTATTAACACTTTTTAAGAGGCTTATTTTTCCTTTTGTCTTAAACATGCATCGCTTTCTGGATGCCATTAAAAAAAAAATTCAATAATCAACAGTTTGATCATGCAGACACTTTGCATGAACAAACAGGTGCAGTTTAAAGCGTCTGGGGTGCTGCTGTAAAGTTAGACTGGTTCCCTGACTAATTTCACTAATTCTAATTTGAAACCCGGATCCATATCAAACACTGGTGAACCAATTATCCGGATGTTTCAGCAACGATCATTTTTCCGTTGTTTTTGCTTGTATGCCGTAAGTCCATATTTTAAGGGTAATTTTCGTAAGACTTCTGGCAAATTGTAAGAGTTGGCAGTCTGTAACTTGGAAACCATGGCGATCCCCACTTACGGTGGAAATGGTGGCTCAGTGGGTAAGACACTGAAGTCCTGACCAGATGGTTGGGGGTTCAATACCCAGCATCTGACAAGGATGTTCATTAATATGCACAAATCTTGCTAATAATCGGACTATCTGGGATCCTTAAGATACAAGCACTAACAGTGATTGTAATCAAAGTCTATTCATAAATAATGTCTCTAGAGTGTTCATATGCTCAGCCCATCAGATGCAAGACTACTCGATTATTATGCTCAAAACTGCCCTGAATCAAACACATCCTGATACAAGCTTTCATACAGGGTCTGATAAAAAATGCTGCCATAGTTGTTCATAAGCTCAACCAATCTGATTAATTCATGGATATTACTCATAATCAAACCCATAATGTCTTGAAGAGCAAAGTTTATGCACCAGATCTTATCAAAATTGGATCAAAAATATGGCCTCCAGTGCGCTCACTAGCTTAGCCAATTAGATGTCGACTCCTTGTTAATTTGAGGGGATGTCACTCATCAAAGAACTTCCTAAGATAAACTTGCATACCAAGTCTGATCACAATCTGGTCAGAAATGAAGCCTTTTGGGTTTTTTACAAACAATGTTGATCAATGGATTGGGTCATACCATCAGCTCACCTGGTTTTTGGCCAGGTGAGATAAAAACTGAATAAACCTAATAGTGCATCAATGACTATCTTACGCATGATCTCCTTTGCTTTGGCAGCTCTCACTTCCCGCTTTTTTTCTTCTTCATCTTCAGAATCATCTTCTTCTTTCTCTGTAAAAGGAAAGACTTGTATGAAAAACAAAAGAAACATAATAATGAAGAGTGGGACAATATAAAATGTGAAATATTTAACTTGTCCAAAAAATTGTAAATAGAAAAGAGGCCAAATACAAAATCTTAAAACATTAAACAGCTTGAATTAAAAGTGTACATCGAATATGGATGTTCCATCAAACTGAATCGATGTATGGATGAAAATAACATTACATGCCATTACCACAAACATGGTGGGGCATAAAAATGGGTCACTGTGTCCTACTTCTCCTGACATCTACAGTTATCATTGGCTATTTACAGTATTGGTAGCCATGGTGTATGCCAGCACCAAATAAATTGTTACAGGTATTTATGCCAGTGTGCTGTCAAATTTGGTAAATTAGAATGGTTTTTCTTGAGAAGATGTTTAACAGTTATTGTAGTTTTAGTCACAGTGGCCTCATTTCATCGTGGATTGGCCTCATTTATAAAGGTTTGAAATTCGTCTAGGCCAGGATGCTTCCAAACCAATTTGGTAAAATTTTGATTAGCAGTTTTTACAAACATTTCAAGTTTTAATATTTCTACTATTGGCAGCCATATCTGATGGCCACATTTTAACAAATTTGAAATACTTTCGTGCTAGGATGTATTTTGTCAAACTTTGGTCCAATTCTGTTGAGAGGTGTTTGAGAGGATCGATAATGGTTTTTCAATTTTTAGTAATGACAGGTTAGCATCCATTAAACAAAATCTGAAAGGTCTTGACGCCAGTGTTCTCTGTAAAATCAGGTACAAACTGGACAATTGGATTCTGAGAAGTTGTAAGCTATTTGTACCTGATTTTACTGAGAGCACTGCGGCCTCAAGACCTTTCAAATTTGAACAAATGATGCATGGTGGAACAAAGACCATACCAAACATACACTCACCTGGCATTAAGCCAGGTCATCTAAAAATGATATCCATGTTTTGTCAAAAAAACTATAAGAATAAAGTGGGGGTGGAGGAGGAGGAGTCTATTTAATACCATCCTCTGGACATTTCTCAACAGTCTTCTGGAGGATGGTGATCCAGGAGTGCCTCTCGCTGGCAGTTCTACACACCAACTCATACATCTCGGGCATCTGTTTGTTCTGACTGATCAGGTAGAAACCCTTACTGTCTCTAGTGTCCCCTTTCTCCCTGACCAGCAGGTTAAAAAGGGGGACTACTCCATACTGAAAGGAAAACAAAGGTGCTTTAAAATATGGATTAAACAGTTACCATATATACTTACTTAAAAGTTTATTCCATCTGCAAACTACACAGATCCAGATCTGCCACTGCATAATTCTGGGGCAGCTCTGGGTCTAAGCAGTAGCTTGCTAGAAGTAATCACTAGAACAAACAGACCCTGATCTGCCAGCACATTATCAGGGTCTCTGTCATTTGCATTTGGACTTGATGCATGAGCTAGCATGACTTGATGCATAAGCTAGCATATACAGTAGACATTTTTTTCTCCAGCACGTGAAGGCTGTATTTAACAATGATATTTTCTACGACTGTATGGAATGCCTTGTTATGTGTTCTTATCTAAATCTGCTGTAGACTGGTCTACAATATTTAAATGGAACTGCGATTGACATTTTCATTTTGAATTTGCTGTAGACTGGTCCACTATATTTAAATCAAAATGCTATCAACATTCTTATCTTGCTGGTCTACAATATTTAAATAGAAAAACTCTTGGCTGAACTGATACATTATGCAGTTCAAGTTAGTTATGTCTGCAAAATGTTAAGAAGAATTGCAGAAAATTACACGATTCCTTATTTAGAGCTTTTAAGTTCTGCATGTACATTTATGAGAAATGAGAAGACCAATGTACACTTAATTTTTATACATCCTTATTTTCATATATACACAATTTCGTACATATTACATATTTACTTCAGAACCATTTCAGGATCTTAAAAGGGGACATTTTGGGAAAATTCCCTTCCACCCCCCCTAAATAATGGAGAGAATTCTCTAAACAAAGGTGGGATAAAAAAAGAAATATATGTTGGGCTTGTGAAAATGATGTGCAATCATGAATTTTGTTGATTTTTTTTTTGCAAAATGTTTTTAAAGTAGAAATTATGCACTAATCACATGTCCTAGAATAGAACCCTCGATTCATATGAGATATACATTGATTTAAAATATTTAAAATTTAAAAGATTCCAACTGATTTAAAATATTTCTATCCTCATAAACATAAGCTGAAGAGACTGAAATTGGTCCTTTCAAAATGTTTTACAAAAAAATTAAAAATTTTATTTACCACACAAAAAAAGCACTTTTTAAATACACAATGTGATTATACTTTTATTTAAACTTAAATATCTCCATATTTTACATCTTAGACTTGAATGACATTGACCTCGTATAAAAACCTGTCTAATATTAAAGTTATGCAGAGGGTATAAAAATACAGTATGAATTTTTAAAAGGCAAGAAATAGTACATAATGATTTCTACTAACAAAATATAATAAGCTTAAAATTTAAACTCATTTTAGTCTCACTGAATAACATATTTACAATCTGCAAGGAATGTATTATAGCACATTTCTGACATACCAACAATCACCCATAAATCTGTATAAATTACTGATATACCTTTTGAGATTGAATGAATTTTGAAGAACACCTCAGGCACAGCTCTCTAAAAAAAGAGTCCATGTTTCCAGAACCTTCTGTTCCTGGTCATAGATTTTGTACAATTTTCCAAATAGTGGACTCCCAGATCTGAATGAATTATGCCTCTAGAATTCATTTGTTCAAAATCCTATGGACAATTGTGCACATTATGCATAAAGTACTTCTGATTCCAAATATTCTCTGACCAAGTGTTCAGAGACCTAAATGACGTCTTTACAGTGCTCCAACACTAACTGCTATCTTTGGAAGCCTTAACATAAGCTATTGTAATGAAGGTCATTAAAGTAGGAAGTACTGTATTTAAACACTTCAAATCAAAAATATCTGGTATTTGCAGTGTTGAAGTCCACTCACCATATTGTCTGGAATGTTAAATTCCAGTCATGTTATTGTCTGCAATGTTAAATTTTACACACATTACTGTCTATAATGTTAAAGTCCACTCACTGTATTGTCTGCAATGTTAAATTCCACTCATATTATTGCCTGTAATGTTAACTTCCACTCACCTTACTCTCTGCAATGTTAAAACCACTCACTTTATTGTCTGTAATGTTAAATTCCACTCCCTTATTGCCCGTAATGTTAAATTCTACTCACCTTATTGTCTGCAATGTTAAATTCCACTCACCTTATTGTCTGCAGAAAAGAAATTATACTTCTGGTTGCTCTCTTGCATGAAGAACATCACATCAGTCAACAGCACAGCGATGACCTCTGCAAGCAGTCGAGAATAGGGGCATAAATTGTACATTATATGCCAGATTTGTCCGACATATTACCCACAGGCCAGAATCTGGCCGGCCTCAAGGTATATATCTAACCCACCACCGTTTTATAACTTGTGCCAACTGGTAGTGGAAATTGAAGCCAAGTTAATAAACAGCCCAATATGTGATAAAAAATTGAATTGTGGCCCCTGAAGCAAAAAGGTTAGACACCCCTATTAAACACTTATCAGAAGGTAAACACTAGTATAAACCCTTTTTGACTGGCTGGATACCGAGGTAATTAATGACATGCCCATGTAAGTCATGTAATATGCCAATAAGTAACTTTGAACTAGATATACAACACAGAAATTACTGAAAAGCTTAAGTCAACATGACCTTGACCTATGACCTTTTGAATCTGCTATCAATAGTGATACTTTCTGTTTCATGCAAATTGTCCATAAAACAATGTCAGGGAAAAATGCACAAAACTCCTTATTTTGCAGCCCCAACCCATGACCATGACTTTTGGTAACCCAAATCAACAAGTTCCTATGTTGTCTGAAATTTAGGTCATCCGTAAAGCTCAGTCATGGTTTGTGGCAGATGACGTTTTAGCAGAAACCATTTTCTTTCTTTAAGTCCATATAACCTTGACCATTAAACCCCAAAATTAAAAGGTGTCTTCCTAGTCTCAAATGACATCAATCAACAAAGTTTACTCAAGGCTGTAGATGCTGTCTTTAAGGAATCTTTGTCCTGTTTCATTCCTATGGTCATGAATAGGTTTCTTCCTAAACACATATACAAGCTATCCACCAAAACTGGTCAAAGTGGGTGATTAGAAAACTCATTTTTCTTCTTTGGGTCATTCTAACCTTGACCTTTGACCTACAAGTAAAATATTGTTCGACAAATTTCTCTTTCCTCAGTTTTTGTAATCTTTACCTTTTCAACCTTTTTATCCTCATATTTTCTTTCTTTCCCTAAAGGAAACTCACAACTGCGGAACTGTAGATGGAAGAGAACTGAAGTTATTTTGTGAAAATGAAAGCGGGAACAGATGAACTGACAGACACCACAATATCATATGCATTGCCTTTTGGTGGATGTATACAATTTCTTACAAGTGTGATATGACACTGAAGAAAGTAATCTTTATGTTATGTTTTATTCACTGTGGCCATGTATGCCATGGCTAATATGTTGTGCTTCATATTGTCTTTTATAAGTTCAAGGTGTGTTATTCCAGTGTTAAAATTCCCCTGAAATGTTATCTTTCAGGAGATATTCAAGTAGAAACAACCAGAGCTAGCAACAAGGGGTGCACGACAAAGTCACTCTCTTGACAGTTTGTTTAATGAGGACTTCAGCTGGAAAATTGAAAGTTTGGAGATTGGCAGTGGAGATGTAATATTGGTGGGAAAAGGGCAAGAACTCTGTTAAAACTGGACAGGAGAAGACAACTTTTCATTTGGGATGCTCTACAGATATTATGAACTTCCGAGATAGTGACAGGTGTAAGGTAAAGTTGTTTCCATCTGCAGCATGCACAGTGGAGAGCATGTTGTCATAACTCTATGTTAATTCATGTACTGTTGCTGAAATTTCTTTGGATATTGTACTTGTGGAAATTGCACATAATATCAGCATACAGCTAACCAAAATGTCTGCTCCCTTGTGCTCCAAAAATCACCCTGACTTAGTCTAAAGTACACAATCTTAAGCAGTTATTAAAATAGGGAAAACAAATTTTACCAACCAGACAATACCAGCTTCTGGAAGTGCACTGAATGAATTACCAAATATATAAATTTATTTTACAAACCATCAGTCCTGAAATAAAGAAATGACTGTAAATTCAGTATTTTTTGTAGGTTTGCTAGTTTTTATGGCTTTTGTGGTTGCTTCATACCACTAATTTAAAAACTTGACAAATAATGATCCTTCTGCAGAAGAATATGACATGTGCTCAATCCATGAATTTAATTGTAGACAGAAATGCAAGCTTCCACAAAAATACAAAAATGTATACCTATAAAAATTGGATATAACATACACTTGCATACAAGTAGAGTCCAACTGTAAAGCCCTGATCTGCCACCACATAAAGCACTGGCAGATCTTTGTCTATGGTGCTGTTTTACTGATTACTCCTACCAAATGGCACAGACCCAGATCTGCTGGCACATTATGTGATTCAACTTTTGAGTATACAAAGCAACCAAATTCAATCTATTCGATTCTATAATACCATGAACATTCAATGCACATACATGTAATTTCAGTCTGAATCTCTTTGTTTTTGAAATATACAAGTGCTAACTGCACTATGACTTTAGGTTTCATAAGGGGGGCAGGGGACACACCTGTTGTCGTGATAGCTGACCGGTTGTACAAAAAGGCTCATTCAGAAGCTAAACCTAATGGCATATCAGGGTTAATACAGTCTGAGAAAAATGTTATGGTCAATTTTGTATCTAAATAAATCAATTAATCAAAGACTCAGTCAATAAATAAGCCGATAAATAACAACTCAATTAAGCAGAATTCTTGGTTTTAAATTCTTTAGTTCTCACAGCATGTAATGTTCAAATGTAGATTACAAATCATTCTTTTTCACTTTTCTCATCCAATACAGTATTTGCTTTGTCCTCACGGGAATATCACCAAAATATCACATTTTTTTACATGTTTGTTGCTGTGACACTTATATCTCCCTACCAATGGTGATTTTGGCAAGAAAGACAGACTATTAAAAAACTCTTTTTATTTGTTGCCAACCTGTAGTTTTGCCTCTTGCATTTCTCCATCCAACAGTTCCTTCATTTACCAAACGTCTTCCTTGTGCCAGCAAATCAGACTTCTGTTGAAATAAATACACAAGTTAATTTACAAGTTAATTCAGCATAAACCACATAAACAATGTAACTGATATATTTTGATTTCTCATATATATTATAGGATTAAATGATCAGGTTGGGTATTTATTGATGTGTAAATTTTACCTAATCACTCACATAGTAAATAAAGTCTGAAGGACTTTATGTAAACTTTGTGAGTGATTAGGTAAAATTTATACATCGATAAATACCCAACCATGATCATTTAATCCTTGTAATTCCAATTTACTTCCTTTCTAACATCCGATCAGCGGATTTAATCAACAAAACATTCACTTTTATGTACCTCGAAGTTTTCTTTCATTAGCCTCTTAACTGCGATGAATACATAGCCAGATCTTTGCTAGCCAAGATTCACTGATTCTTTATACAGTGATACGGGGTAGAATGTCACAGCGGGTCATGCCAGTGATATATTGTTATGATCATTATTTTAATATATAAAAGATGGTTGTTGCGGTTAAACCAAGAATATTCCTTTTTTTTTGGTGAAAATTACGCTTGCGTGTGGCAGGTGTTGTTGTAGCAACATCTTTGTTACATTCTATGCATTTCGATCTTTCCAAAGCAAAATTTTGTCCATTTTTAGTGAAACCCCTTGGTTAACATGACCCTGACCTTTAATAACCACTGCTGTAACATGTTGTCGAGGTGAAATGCAATAATTTCCGAAGACTGGCTTCTAAAGCCTGCCATATGACTTCTTCAGCAAAAGGGGTGAGTGTTGGAGTGCAGGAAGGTCTGTGCAATTACACTTTTTAAACTTCTAATGGTCGATTTTAATCTGTGGCTTGTCATTTGTTGTCGGAAATCACAGGAGTGGGTGGGTGGGAGTTTGTTGTTGTTATTATTAGGGTGTAAAGCGCTGATATAGATAAAACTTCAATCAAACGATCTGGACACAGGGAACGAAAAGTGGTCTGCAGAATTTATCGATGTGTAAAAAATTTCAGATCAGTATCACATGACCATTTACATCCGATCAAAACGTAGAAAACGCAGTCAATTCATAAAAATTGGAATTATATATATATATATATATACATAGTTATGTGTCTAGGCTTGTACAAAGTAACAAAGAACAGAGTGAAGCCAACAAGCTTTGTAAATTTTAACAGAATAATTTATTTCCCTAGAAAACAAGGTAAAAATATGAAAAAGTACTTACGGTTTGTGAATCTAATCCAAAAATTAATCCTAGAACTTAAACATATAAGCTCTATCACTAAAAAGTTCTAAATGAATCAAAGTTCGAATCCCGATGAAGTTCCAAGATGGAAGGTGATGACGTCTTCTATATCCTGTTTAGTGTCGTTGTGTCAACAGTTCCTTGTTGAATTTTATGAATTGAGAATAATTTCCGGCTTTAGAATTCCGAATAATTTCCAATAAATGTCTTTGTCCAAGAACTTTGATGAACACAAATATTTTCCAGGGTGAATAAATTATTTTAAATAAAAAACTTAGTTTGAACTGGTCACAACACAAAATACCTTTGAGCTCCAAAGGTATTAATTTACGACTAAATCCACTACAATATATCTGTTTTAACCCATAACTGAAACGCAGTTTAGACCCCATGATGGGTCACGTGATCACTTAGTTCGAACGGCGCAGTAACAGCACACAGCTGATAGTCACATACGCCATGGAAGAATTTAATTCTACTGAACAAATCTTACTATAAGATTCAATAACAAAAAGATTGTTTACAATAGAGCCGACACACAAGCTAAATATAACCTTGATCAAGACCAATGATTTTCACTCTGTTTACCAATTCTGGTACACCCCTCCCCACATCATTAATGGTGAAATTCTTGGCACTAATATAATATATTACAACAGCATTATTGCCTGTATAAAAAAATATCTCTGCAAATTTTGCAAAAATACATATTTACTTTTTCTGCATCAGCACCAATTTAACTTAAACACTATTAAAACAAGATAGGGAATCGTCGATGTACCAAACAATATACAGGTGCTTACATGTGCGCTCAGTTATGAAACAAACATGGATTTCTTTTTAAAGTCCTGTCAGAGGGGCATGCCTTTATACAAAATAATTATGGTAGTAAGGATTAACTGTTAATTAGTCTCATTGGTTTCATGCCTGTTTAGTGGCCATTAGTTGGGGGGGGGAGGGCCCATCCCACAGTAAAATGAGGCGTGTCACAGGGAAATTGCTACCTTAGGCTGTTATGTGAAATCAAAATGCAAATGAAGTTTAGATCCCAATGCTTACAATATTTCAGCCTTCTGCTTTGTATAAAATCTGTCACCAAAACTGCACCCATACTGTCAGTCGCTGAACTTGCCGAATCCACTGACGAAGTTGAAACAGGCACTTCTGATGCAGACGACAGTGATGACAAAGAATTTCTTGCACTGATGCTATGAACACTGACATCGAAACAGTGAGCTGCTTAGTGCAGTAATATTAATTTTTTTCTTAAATGCTATTCAAAGTGCTTAGTGCAACAGAAAGTTACATTTTTCCTTGGCCACTTAACAGCTTTTTTATCTGATAGTCAACTGTCTCTGAATGTGCATTTTCCATGCATTATGTGATGATCGCTTGTTCAAAAGACTGTTGCAAATGAACCATCCTTGCTTGGTGGAAAATTTAAAACCTCGTGATGTGAAAGAGTGTGCATGCCTTAATGATGTCATGTGAAAGGGGCGCTATGCATGATATCCGATTACTTCCTGTGGATTCCGTTAATGGAGGAATGGCTAGCACATGAGCAAAAACCAAACCACACTTTCAATCGTTACACAACATAAAATAAATGATTCAAAAGTAAATTTTTTTATCACATTTTATTTTTAAGCAAAATCTCTCAAATTCAATGACTTGCTACGACCTAGGTGAAAAATCAATGACTTTCCAAGGCCTTTAAATGAGGTGTTCATTTCTCAATGACTTTAGATGACCTTTAATGACTGTGCAAACCATGTCCACATCAAATCTGGTTGAAATACAACAATCCTGGAAAAGTAACACCGCAGAAACCCATGTTCAGAGGACAAAGAATCAGGGTCCATCAAACTTGTAAATGATCTCATTGAATATTCAAAGTCAAACTCGTTCAAGGTCTAATAATTATAAATGTGCCTACTAAATTTTGCTGAAATCAAATAATCTACAGTAAAGTTATGCAGCTGAAACGAGCTGAAACAAAAAGATAGAGGGATGGGAAATCAGGGGACATAACTCCTCCAAAAAAAGATGTTGTGGAATGTTGGGCATTCATCCATGATCCCATCATTACACAGCAACCAAATTTGTTTGTAAAAACACACGTTCCCATTGCCCAGTGCAAACCAAAGATCCAAGAACAAAATGTCTAAAAATGTGTTTTCAACATAAGAAACATTCCTATAGTGGGCTAAAATAAAAATCTGATGAGGTCATTAACCCATAAATGCCAATAACCCTATCAAATGTCATTAGCCTATTTCAAATGTTATTTTTGTTTGTTTTTTTTAAATCATGCCAACTAGGTTTGTATTGAAAAATCCAAGAAGTTCAATTTAAAAAAAAATTCTGCTGTTGTTATTATGGGGTTTAATGCTATTTTTCAGAACGAGATGGGCTAAATATGGCGGCCAGTATAACTGGTGGAGGAAGAATCCAGGAAAGTCCTGGAAAGAACCACCAACCCACGGGAAGCTACTGGCAAGCTTTCTCACGTAGCCACAATGACCGAGCCTGAGACTCGAACCCATGCAGACAGAGGTGAAATGGCAGTGATCCCTAAGTAAGCACTTTAGATCACTTCACCACTCAGGGTCCCGAAAATTGCTGTAATGGCTTAAAAACCTAATCAGGTAATCTAAACATGGATATAATTATTCTAGCAAAATGTCATTCACCCAAAGTGAGTGTCTTTTTGCACAATCTTGCTAAGAAGCTTTTCAGGCTGCAGATGGATGGGCAGGCATGACCAAATCAAGAGGATGCTCACTGCTTGCATAAAATTTGCTCTCAATCCAGTGATCCTTGGTATAAAAAAAGCTGCAGAAACCTAAGTCAGAAAGCAGGTCAATAAATGGTTGTTGCTGTTGTTGCTGTAGGGTTTAATGCCATTTTTCAGCACACGATAGGCTATACATGGTGGCCAGTATTAATGGTGGAGGAAGAACCCTGGAAAACCCCGGGAAGAACCACCGACCCACAAGAAGCTACTGACAGGCTTTCTCACATACCCACGTTAGCCGAGCCTGAGACTCGAACCCACGCAGACAGAGGTGAGATGGCAGTGATCCGGAACGGTGAGCACTTTAGACCACTCGGCCACTTGGGGCCCCATCAATAAATGGAGAAAAACTCCTGTGAATAATAAGTGGAATGCTGGAAATCAAACTTATTCAAGACAATATCAATATAAAACTGCCAAATTTGGTTACAATCAAGCAAACATTGGTAAATGAAGCAGTGGAATACTGGAAATGACACTAATTCAAGATAATGTCAATATTAAGCTGTATACCAAATTTGGTTACAATCCAACAAACACTGGTAAATGTAAAATGATGAGGCCAAATTCTGGAGGCTGGGCTATCAGGGGCCATAAATCCTGTAAATGAAGTCATGGAATGCAAGAAATCAAATTTGTTTAAGGTCTCATCAATTGAGAGTTACAACCAAATTTGGTCAAAATCCAGCAAATCTTGGTAAATTATGCCGAGTAAACCAAACTGGAGACTGCGCAATCAGGGGGCATAACTCCTGTAATGATATAGAATGCCGTAAAAACTTAAATTATTCAAAGACTCATTAATATAAAGATGCATGCCAAGTTTGGTTGAAATCCAATAATTGCCACTAAAGCGACACCATGAAAACCAAGCAAGCAGAGTCCATAACTCATCGAGCAATGATAGAACTGCAAAAAAAAACCCTTTCAAGATTTTATAAAAGCTGCATTCCAAATCTGGTTAAAATCCAACAATTTTCAGCAATGTTAAATTGTGGAAACCAAATTGTCGATGGATGCACACATGGTTGGCGAGACAGCTGGAGAACAATGTAATCACTGGCTTCACTGTCCAGGGCCCTAATAAACAAAAAATGCTTAAAGACATAAATCCTTTGACCTTTAAATATCTCCTCTTAGAGTCATGAGGATAATACTGAATAAATCATTCACCAACTGAGCAATAACTTATTTCTATCAGAAGTCTTCTGTTCAGAAGAAATCAACTGCAAATAAAAAAGACAGAGAGATATAACTCCTCTAACCTTAAACTTCTTTCCCCTGTAGACGGATGTGGACTTGGAATCCATTTTCTGATAGATTTCCTGGAGACGCATCTGTCGTTCATAATCCGCTACCTGCTCGTCAACACTCTGTAGGATTTCTTTACTCAGTTCTAAAGCCCTGCTCAGATTCTCTCTGTCCTTTTTGTCTGTAGAGAAAAAATCAGGACCATTACCTCAAAATTACCAACTGTGCAACCTAAGTGGTGGAATGGAATTAACAGGTTTCTGAGAATGCAGGTGTAACAGCCAAGAGAGTCTTATCATTTCACTTTTATCTTTAATGAGGATTTTTAGATGATTTAAATGAGGATTTTTATATGATTTTCATGCACGTTTCACCATTTTATGAAAGATCTTTCTGAATCAATAGTTTTAACAGGCATTTAAAAAATCTCAATTTGACAATGTGGCAAATTAGAAATCTGTCCATATGACAAAGATGTCTCTGCAAATGCAAGGCAACTGAAAAAAAGCAAAGCTGTTAAGTCCAAAAGGGCTGTAACTGTGTTAATTTGTTTTTAAAACAATTCTGAAAATAGAAATAAATCATCTTAATATACAACCTCACACTCAGTTTGGTTTCATTCCATTAAACCCTTCAAGACTTACTGAGCTGAAACAAAATTTGAAATGGATGGAAAAGACTTATGAAGACAAATAACACTATAACAAGTAACACTATATGCCTCCTAACAACAGTTTTACAAGTGCTCTGCCATTTGCACTCGAAAATTTTCACCTCAAGTATTTCTCTAGTGGCTTATAGTCACCCTGTGAAACATAACTTATGACCATCAAATTTACAGGGACTACAACAATACATGGACAGTTGAGGCTTTCTACCCACTTTACAAAAGCATGCCATTCTTTTTCAGAAAGGGGAAAATGAGAGCTGACATTGAACTTTTATCATTTACATACAATTTCCCCTAAATTGAACATGGGATGCAACCTGAAAATATTTTTCTATACATACTATCCACAGTCAGTGCATGCTATCCAGGGCATGGTTGATCTTATACTGGAAATGAAGGACTACTGGGATGTATGGTCTGGGCTACCTATGGTAAAATCTGGAAACACTGTGACCTATATATAACGTGTCTTTTAAAAAAAAAAATTTGGAAAAAATATAGGGATACAAGTAATACATTCTCACAAGTATTGCAAAAGATAAAAGGGGGGTCTTCCAGCCAACATTTTAATGTTAAAGTGATTTTTTCCAGGAGACTGAATTTAATCGAGGCTTCTGAATCAATTTCCCTCTACTCCAGATGGCAACGATCTTATTCTAAAATCTGACAAACTATGGTCATCGATAAAGACTTGTGCTATTACATCATGATGTCATCCAACTTTTATTTTAATAAAAAAAATTTCTTTGAGCTGACACGATGTTTATGTAAAGATTGTGGCTATCTTACCTTTCGTACTCTTAAGAATGCTCTCTATTAGTGTTGGATATTTTGTGGGCCTCTGGGTGATGAGGAGAATGAAATCTGGGATCTCCCTCTTCTCACAAATTGGATGATTTGACCTCCGCTGAAGTTGGAAAAGAATAATGCATATTCTCATGTAAAACAATGCTGGTATACACTTAGCCGTACTGCACTATATGGGATTCTTGGATGGTGTGGTTTTACACATTTTTTGTGGAGTAGCACTTTCATTGATTTTGCAGTAACTCCAAACCAGAGCAATTAAAGACTCCCAAAATGAGCCACATGTGATGCATACCCCCCACTTACATGTACGTTTCTAGTGATATTATCTGTTACACATCCTTGTTTTATTTTAGCCCATTTTAAAAAATAAAGAATTATAAATTTGATGTTGTTCCAATGCATCAGTTATGCATATAGTATGTGCTCTGATTTTGGTTTTGTGGGGTTTAGCACCATTTTCAGCACTAGATAGGCTATACATGGTGGCCAGTATATCTGGTGGAGGAAAAACTTGGAAAAACCCTGGGATGAACCACCAACCCATAGTGGTCAAGCAGAGACTTGGAAGCGACCTTTTCCACTCACAGCCTTAAATCATATATGTGATGAGATCCGTGAGGATAACGAGAAAATTGATAAGTTAATTATTAAAGTACTGGTATTACTGAAAATGAAGCAAAAGTTAAATGATGTAAAAAAAGGAGATTTTATTCTTATTAATTTACATCAATTCTTCATTCAAGTTAATCTGCTGTCAAAAATACTACAAATACATCAATTACCAAATTTGCACTTTATTCTCTACAATTCTCTCCGATTTAAGATTTAACTACATTTGTCATCCATTTGAATTAATAATCTACATAATGCATATACAAAATGCAAATATTTATACTTCTAATTATGGATAGCAAACTGGATGCAGTAAGGTTTCAGAATTTCTTCTTGACCCCATATGTTTCAGGGCAGGGTTAAAGGAAAAAAATACACAAAATACTTTTTCTTCTCTGCTGATGTTTCATTTACATTTTGGTACAGTTCTTCAGTTACTCTACCTATACTGCGTGTTTAAAATTTTACCAACAGTTAGCTACGGTGTAGATGAGACAGGGGAAGGAACATGTCAAAGGTGTCACTGGGTCACAAAATAGGACATCACCAAGATATGTCAAATGGGTGTCAAATAAAAGGCCTTTGACGTAATTTATACAGATTTTAATATTCCGACAGACTTCTTGGGCCTAAGGGTAGATATCAGGAAGTCAAAAAATGGCGTGTTTTTGCTGGCTCTGCATTAAAGGGTTTGGAGATCTTTGTAACGGCAAAAAACATTTTTCTGTTTATGATGAAACTTCAAAATACTTCCCAAGTTACATCCCAATGTCTCATCACATTAGTTCCCATCCCCCAAGTACTTCTGAAAATAAATAATAACTTGGGACACATAAATGTACAACGCCTTGTTGGCCCCCAGAGACCCTGAGCTTGGGGACAAAGATGCAAATAAAATATGATATCATCCAAGTACATCATCATAGGTGGCAAAGAAAAGATCTCTGAACTTGAAGATGCAATGAAATTTAATATTTTAAAAAAAATTGTAAAGCGTTAAAGGCAGGGATGCAGAAGACTAAATTTCTTACCATGCTACAGATGGGGTGGAGAGAGGGGGCTGGGCTTGGTGGGGGGAGTGTGGTACTCTTTGCTGGGGCAACAGATGTGTGGATTTGTCATGACAAGCCATAGATTGTTGTAGTACCTCAAATCACTTTCTGACACTATATCCAAGAAGTAATATTCTGAAATGACATGCCACTGACCTCCCTGTAGTTTGTTTTGCACAGCTATGAAAATCTTGCTAGCTAATTATACTGTGTCCTGGTTACACTTTATTTACTTGTCTCTGATTGTCAGCCATTAGATTTTCTTATCTCGAGTAAGGAAAAGGTACCAATGACTGCATCAAGCATGTGTCTGTGTGACTTGGATTTTTTAATGCAGCATTAACAATTTTTCAGTCATATCGCTACGATGTCTGCAGTGTGGCAGTTTACAGTGATGTCTAGCATTGGGGCATCATGCCGCAGACACATAGCAAGATGTCTCATGCAATCACATTATCCTGACACCAGGCCAAGCAGTCCTAACACTAACTTCTTAATGCTGAGCACCTAGCGAGGCAACAGTTAGTACCATTTTTATAAGTCTTTGCTATGACTCAGCCAGGCTTCAAACCCGCAACCTCCCGCATCTGCTCTAACCACTAGCCCACCGGAGTGGTCAGTTGATGGGAAGCAAGTAAATGCTACGAATAAAAATGAATCAAACGGAAACAAGATTTTTCTATCTATACAAATGTTTTTATGTCAGTAATTAATCTTTACACTAAAGTCTGAATACAATGACATTCCTCACTTTACATAAAACTGGCTACTATGACCTTATTAATTAATATAAATTGTAATTAGTATTTCAACAAGCAATCAATAACCTCACCAGCTCTTCTGAAATACTTAACAAATTTTAGTTAATACTACTAGAGTGTAATTGTGCATTTTATTTTAGTATGCTACAATTCATATGGACATCTCCACACCCCATTCAAAAAATCCTTTTTCAGATGTAAAAATTGAAATTCTAAATACAGAAATTCTAAATCCGTTACTGTCAACACGTTGTGTATTGAATCATGCTAAAATGTGAACTGCAGTATCTATTAAACTGTGGTATATTGAGAACAGTGTAATAAATGGAACCATGGTATAACGTTCATGGTCAAAACCATGGTGTTTTGAAAGTGAAGATACAAAACCAAATTTCAGCGTTTTCTTTCAACCCTTACTGTTATATATTGGCATAATTTTGGCCACTTGTCCCATAGTAGTATCACGTTATATCTGGAATTGTGCTATTATCAGGCGTGTTAGAATTGGGAAGAACTGTTTATTATTTATTACCTTTACTCGGGATGGAGGAAATGTCTTTAAATATTATGCCAGCATTATAGAATAGAATGTTGCCTTGTACCTCCAGCTTCAAATAAAATTTTGTTAACTTGTTAATGAATAAGAAAAACATTCATTTGAGCAAGATTTCAATGTTTATTGATTAGTTTCATGCTCCATAATATTTCTTACTCAAACAAAATCCAACAATGTCCGGGTATTTTAAAATCTAATTCATGATTTTAGTGCAACCAGGGTCAGACATCAAAGAACTGAGCTTAAATCCATGTTTCCCCTATTCTATTTGCTCTAAATTACAAAATTTTTTACGATAAAATTTGTTTTTAAACTAAGACAACAAAATCAGACACATCTGAATCAACTTAACAGCAACACTGCATGATACATATTGCTACTCTAAGTACACACTGATGAATACTTATTGCCACTCTCAAGACATACTGCCACAGAGTACACACTGAGAACATATTGCTACCGAGTACATATTGCCAATGAGTAAATCACAAAACTGGAATGCTGAAATAAGCTGAATTTACTTGAATTGGTCGGCTTAAGATATTACTCACAATTCAATATTTTTTAATGATGCAACATTTTTCAGTCATTAATCACTATTTTTTCATTATGTGATAATTTTCATTACACGATATTATTCAAGAAAATATTTTTCATTTTCAATATGAAATATCTCTTTTTCATTATGTAACTGTTTTCATTTGTACTAAGTAATATTTTTCAAGGTGTAACATGTCATTTTCATAATGTAATGATTACGTAATACTTTTCTTCTTCACTATGGAATATTTTCCACTTTTATTATATTTTAATTCAATATTTTCATTTTCATTATGAACCACTGTCCATGATGCAATATTTTTACTTTAATTATGTAATATTTCCCTTTCAATATCCAATATCTTTCATTATGTAATATTTTTCATTTTCATTATATATTGTTCATGATGCAACATTCCATATTATGTAAAATTTTATTTCATTATGTCCTATTTTTATTTTTATTGTTCCTGTTTTTCATTATGTAAGAATTTTCATTTTCATTATGTAATATTTCTCATTTCATTACATAATTTTTGTTCTGTGGAATCTATAAATCAATAATTCAAATGCCCAACACTCATTAATCCTTCTTGTGGAAATAGAAAACCTCCATTTTATTTGTGCCAACTAAAACATCTATTTGCACAAAAACACAAATGTATACCTAAAAATATAAATGACTACAACGTACATATTAGTTACAGTACCTTTACAAGTGATAGGAATCGCGTGTTCGTTGTCAGCAAATCCTTGTAGATCAGGACTGCTTCCTTGTGTCCACTGCAGAAATCACCATATGCTGCTTTCATCTGGACACCTGTCTGACCTGAAAACTACAGGAATAAAAGAAAATGTGAATCCCATATGCTGCTTTTATCTGGTCACCTGTCTTGCATGAAAACTACAGGCACAAAAGAAAACATGAACACCATATGCTGCTTTCATTTGGTCACCTGTCTGACCTGAAAATTACAGGAACAAAAGAAAACATGAACACCATATGCTGCTTTCATTCAGACACCTGTCTGACCTGAAAACTACAGGAACAAAAGAAAACATGAACACCATACGCTGCTTTCATTCAGACACATGTCTGACCTGAAAACTACAGGAACAAAAGAAAACATGAACACCATGTGCTGCTTTCATCTGTTCACCTTCTCACCTGAAAACTACAAGAACAGAAGAAAACCTGAAAATGTACCTAACTGCTTACAAGTTGGGTCCAACTACAAGACAATATAAACCAATACCTGCCATCGCATAATACAATAGCAGATCAACTTCTATGTTGTTTGTTCTACTGATAACTCCTATCAAACTGCATAGGCTCAAATCTGCCACTCCCCTACATCTTCATGTCCCACCTATGTTGAATAGCTCTGATAATAAACTTTGCATGAAAAAGTTGATGCTAATTTTAAGCACAATTATAAATGAAAATTCTGCAGATTTTGTAAAAGCTGATAACATTCAATATCCGTGTTAAATATTTTAATCTGAGTGCTGTGACCAGTAAATTACAGACCTGTCCAATGTTTAATAGTCCTCTGTGTAGTCACAAATATGGCATGGTTCACTCTCGAGATTACTGACCCGATGTCTCAAAGACCTGGGCAGTTGGTTAAAGTATACAGTCTTGAACTAACTTGATAGTGCAGAAACCATCATTTTCTTATTGGGTTTACTGACCCTAACATTTGACCTTTTGACCAACAAAACCTGTGTTTTATTTTACCTCCAGGTATAAACTATCTCTAAATTCTGTCAAAGAAATTTAATCTAGAACAAAAATTAACATACTAAACCCATTTGTTCTTTGTCTCACAATCACCTTGGCCTTCAACATTTGAATCTGATCACGGGGATTCTGACCCCAAAATAAATAAGTTTCTCAGTACCGTAAGTGAAGGCCACTGATAAAGGTTAGTAAATGTATACAAGTGTGTGTGTGTGATTTGGATATTTAAAGTAGCTTTAACAATTTTTCAGCCATATCGCTATGATGTCTGCAGTGTGGCAGTTTATAGTGATTTCTAGCACTGGGGCATCATGCTGCAGACATGTAGCATGATGTCCCACCCAGTCACATTATCCTGACACCAGGCTGACCAGTCCTAACACTAACCTCTTATTCCCGAGTGCCAAGCGAGGCAGCTGTTAGTACCATTTTTATAAGTCTTTGGTGTTACTCGGTTGGGGTTTGAACTCATGATCTCCTGCATCTGAGGTTAATGCTCTAACCACAAGGTCACCAGAATGGTCTGTACGTAAGTAAAACAAAGTCTATTTTGCAGAAACAAGAAAGATAACAGACAGAAGGAAAGATAGGTGAATGCACATTTTGATACGTAGGCATAATGTCACAGACTTGCACCCCCACCCCTACCCTCATGTCATTTTGACATTTTTACAATGATTCAAAAAACATCTTTATTTTAATAATATATTTACCTGTAGAGTCTAATTTAAAGTGTGTGCTTGAATGTGGTTTGTATTCTGAACATAAGTTTTAACAATTTTTCAGTCATATCACTATGATGTCGGCAGTGTGGCAGTTTATAGCGATATCTAACACTGGGCACCGAAGACTTGTAGCATCATGTTCCATCCAGTGATATTATCCTGACACCAGGCCGACCAGTCCTAACACTAACCTCTTAATGCTGAGCGCTTAGCAAGGCATTTGTTAGCACCATTTATATAAGTCTTTGGAATGGCTTGGCTGAGATTCTAACTCACGACCTGCCGCATCTGACCCTTCTTGATATCATGATGCACATCAAATATAAAATCTGACCACTCTGTTGGCCTAGTGGTTTGAGCATCTGGATTGGATGTGGAAGGCTGCGGGTTTGAGCTCCAGCCGAGTCGTACCAAAGACTGATAAAATTGGTACTAGCAGCTGCCTCCCTTGGTGCTCAGCATTGTAGCTCACCCAGGTTGATCAAATGGTAGGATTTTAACCTGAACCCTTTCGGTCATGAGTCCAGTACACTAAGCCACTGCAGCTCCCATTATGCATGATGGAAGAGGACATATGACGTTAAATGTGTTCGCCAAGGAGTATAGCAGTAGAATTTTAAAACCTTAAAACATTTTCTGTGTTGTACCTGTGAGATTAGAGTTGGCCCTATCTCATCGATACTACGGTCTGGCTTGAGAGACTGCAGCTCCCTTAACTGACTCAGAAACTTCTTATGGATTTCCATCAAGTCGTCCAAACGGGGAAAGATACGGTCCACAAACGTGCATGGCAGACCCAACTCCACCAACATGTGTTCCCGAAACAGCTACAAGAAATGTTAGATGATAAGAAAGTGTTTGTGTATATATATATATATATATATATATATATATATATATATAAAGTTTCAATCATAACCAAACAGTATACCAGAATCCATTCAATAATGCAATGTTTTTGGAGTTTAGAATTTTTCCTTAATACAAAATTTTTCTCTCTCCAGTAAACACAAATCCCTAAACTTTGAAAAACATAAGAAATTTTGATCCCAAATTTAAACTTTACACCCCTCATGCCATAAACCAAAACTCATTTAAAACTTGGAAATGTTGTTACAGTTCTAAATTCCGTATGTGCACTGTTAGAAAATACAGCAGTAGGTTTATTAGTGATAAACTGCCCAAAAGGCAAAAAAGGTTAAAACAATACTTGACATGTGCACCAACACTGATTAAAGCTAGACTAATCCAAAGTCTCACCACCACAATAAGTGAGAGTTTTGAAGCTAAACACTGTTAGATGATCAATTTAAGATTGTTCAACTTAAAAAGCCCTTCCTGCAAAGATGCCGTCAAATTTGGCCACATTCTGTTGAGCAGTATTTTAGAAGTCATTCAAATATTTTTCTGTTTAAGTAATGGTAGTCATATTTAATGCTGGGGCAGCATCCATTTTATTTTGTACAAAACTGAGACTATATTGCAGAAAATGGATAATATAAATGACCCACCCCATTTTAATTATACAGTGATTAAATCTGACAATGTTTTGGAAAACTTCACAAAGCAGCTATAAATCAGCGACTTGCTGAATATTTGAGCAATCTTACTACTCATGATGAGGAGCAGGGTGAGGACAGAAAAAAAATAATAGTGGATCATATTTTTATCTTAAAGCATCTTGTTGCTGTATTAATAATAATAAATTACGTATTACCTTCGTAATGAAAAAGAATTTGAATTTGTCAACAAATGTGCACTCTGCCAAAGTTTTTTCCTTTGCATGGAGACCAAGGCATGCATGTCAAGTCCACAGTGAAAGTATTTGCCTGAAAATCTTGAAGCAAAATCTCAATCTGTAGACCATGACGTGGAAAAGAGGCTGCTTACATCTCATGTCCCACTAAAGCAGGCTCGACAACAGAAATAATTTTACACACTTAGTACAAAAACTCAAGGAAACAGTAGGCAATTGGCTTGATCTGATGACCCCACTGGAATTTTTAAGTCAACTATGTGTCCTTTTTCCAAGAATCCTGCAATCCCATGGCCCAGTGGCAATTCTGCATGTTTATTTTGGATTAAATATATTTCCAAACGTGTACCTACCTTATTAAGAATAACTAGAGTTTTGCAGTGGTGTTTCTCTGTCTGTATCAACTCTGGAAACAAAAATTAAACCTCCTCATATAAGAGAAATATCATGCTAGATTTAAGAGAAAATTCTTTTTTATTTTCACATGACTTAACTAGAAACACTACAGCCAGCACTTACACAGAATATCTCAACTTCAACATTTTAAAATTCAAATTTCCATACTGCATAAGGCCAAAAAATTGAAATTGAGCCATATTTTAAAAAATGTCCAAACTCTATAACATTTTTCTCTTGGAAGTAAGTTATCATGAAATACAGCCACCTCACATGTTTAATACATATCCACATTCAAATTAACGAGCAAACACAAGAAACTTACTCATTCATAGTACAAGAAACATATTTTTTGAAATAATGGTCACATCCAAATGTAAACCAGTGTATCAATGGAACACAGAATGCTTTCTATCAATGCTGCACTGAAATGCAAGAACTGAATCATTCTTTCACGTTCTTGTAATACACAGCTAACACTCATTTTAATGTGCTTCATTGTAATGGAGCCCCCGATGTAAAGCAAGACCACAATGAACCCCTTTACAATAATTGTACCAATGTATGCCATAACAACACAAGCTGAAAAACACAACATGAAGCTAACTGTTATATTTTTATTTCCTTTTGAAAACACCATTATTTAAGAAAATTATTGATCATTCTGACTATAGTGTGGGTTGATATTTAAATATAAAACTTAAAATCCTGTTCTCAACATACTATGATTAAGTACATACTGCACTTATCACCACTACATGATTCAGTTATTGACCTCAACTACCACATTATAACAACAGCTGTAGATTAGTAATTTTCAATATAAAGAAACAATTTTACCATTACCTGCTGATATTTTCACTTGAAAATACACTGACGCTGAATGTAAGCCATTGTAAGAAAAAAAGCAAAATAGAAGTCGCTACTGATTAATATAAACCATGACCTTTTTGTGAAGTTTTATTTGGACATTTTATATTAACCCCTTAAATGCGTATACTTGCAAAAGATAATTATCAAAACCCATAACATCAAAAAATTATCTTTAAATACGATAGTAAAATTTGGTGGCAGAACAAAATTAGGAATTGGTTATATACAGATTGTCAGATGGAGATTACATGTTGATATGACTTTCCATTTTGTAGGAGTAACAATACCAAGATCTGTGAGATGGCTGCCATGGTGGCCATATTGGATATCAGATTGGCACCTTTTCATTTAGAATGAATAAGACTTCATAAGAATTCTTTGGTGAAAGCACATTATTGATATGGCCAGTCATCTAGAAGTAGTGACAAGATTTTAAGATGGCTATTGTGGAGGCCATATTGGAAGTCAAATTGGCATCACTTTCATGTATGACCAACTGGACATATCTCTCAGTGATATGACAATTCATTCAGTAGCAATGACAAGATTTTCAAGATGGCCATGGATGACTGTGCATTGTCATTTTCATTTACAACCAAACAGGCATCATAAGAAGTTGCCAAGTTACCCCCCCCCCAAAAACATGTTGACATAACAGTTCATTTAGGAATAGTAGTACAAGATTGTCAAGATGGATGCCGTGCTGGCTAGATTGGTTGTACCAGCATCATGATTTTCATTTTAGGACCAACTAGGTATCATAAAAGGTCTTCTGGTGAAAACCCCATGTCAACAGGAGTAGCAGCAATAACATATTGATGATGGCTGAAGTGATAGCCATACTGAATGTTAGACCTGCACCATTTTTAACACAAGACAACTAGATATTAAAAGAAATGTTTCAGTGAAATCCCCACATTGATATGAACATCCATTCAGGACAGCAGGGTTAAGATTCTCAAGATGCCCACTGTGGCAGCCAAACTGGATGTCTGAGCAGCACCATTTTATTTCGGACCAACTACACCATGGGAGGATGTCTGTGTAAAGTTTCATGGCAATCTTCCAAGTAGGCTAAAAGGAGCAGTGATAATAAACTCATGCTAATAGATGGATGACAAACATCAGACAAAGGACCATCCCATAAACCCTTCTGTATGATCACCAGTCGAGGCAAAAAATGGACACCAGCAACAAGGAATAACATTATCATGCTCCATGGCAGAACAACTGAAATAACACATCACTGTCCGACTTGATTGGAAATGCAGATAAATTAGGTATAGCATATTTCTGACACAATAAGTCAGTTTGCTGCCAATTATTAATTAATTCCCAAAAACAAATGAGTGGAATAAATTATTGATGCTGGGTGAAATTTCATAGCTCTCTGAAAGAAAAAATTATTTTTATAAATAATTAATTTGCGAGGAAACCAGAGAATCGTGGAAGGACAATACTATTGCCAGAACAGCTGCAAATCCAAAACTAAAAACGCGACATTTTTCTGGTAAATTTAATATTTAGGCATATCAATGTTTTCTTTTATGTCACAACTTGTCATGTCTCCTTTGAATTTGTTATATTAAATTTCACACATATATGGACACCATGTCAATTTTCCGGAAACGAATGTCCAGCATGGGTAAAAAATTTGCTACAAGGAAGGAAGGATATATGTATTGATAGATTGTTTAATAAAATATCTCAAAACATACCCCATATTGTGTCCTGTCGCTTGATGTCTTTTGCACCCATCTTCTTGAGTAACTGAATGAAAAAATATATCTAGATTTATTCACCCACTGCTGAGAACAAAGCCCAAGCTTTAAAAAAGTTCACAAAACTTATAAAGGATGCAAAGACTGCTGTAACGGCATAAAGGTTGAATTAGCTTATTTACATATTGTATATACTAGCTCGTAAGTCGAGTCCAATTGTGAACAACACAGACCATGATCTGCTGCATAATAATGACTGGAGATCAGGGTCTATGATGTCTGCTCAACTGATTACACATAGCATACTGCATAGGACTTGATCTACCAGTGCATTAAATGACAGTAGATCTGGGTCTGTGCAGTTGGATTCTGCATACGAGTAAAATGGTGAACGATTTTAGTAGCACGAGAAATTCAAGCAGGTCATTTACAAATGCATACAAACAGACCGACCAATTTCATTTGACTAAGTTGCTTCTGTGCAATGGTGATAAGCTGCTGAAGGCAGACAGGCAGGACCAAATCAATGGAGAAATAATCTCAAGATTAGTGCCAACTGAATTTATATTATACGATTAAATGATCATGGTTGGGTATTTATTGATGTGTAAAGCTTACCTAATCACTCACAAAGTAAATAAAGTTCAAAGGATTTTATGTTAACTTTGGGAGTGATTTAATAAAATTTTACATGTTGATAAATACCCAACATCGATCAGCTAATTCTTATGATTCCAATATACTTCCCTTCCGTCATCAGATTGGCAGATTTCATCAACATTCACTTTTATGTAGATCGAAGTTTTCTTTTATTAGCCTCTTAACTGTGACAGAATACATTGCCAGATCTTTGCTAGCTAAGAGTCATAGATTCTTTATACAGTAATATAAGGCAGAGTGTCATAGCAGGTCATGCCAATGATATATTCTTATGATCATTATTTTAAAATATATAAAAAACTGGTGGATACTGTTCAAACAAGGTTCTTCCTTTTTTCTCTTTCTAGAATTATCTTTGCATATGGCACGTGTTGTTATAGCATTTGTTGTTGTTACTTTATATGCATTTCGATTCAAAAGCAAAATCATGTCCATTTTTAGTGAGATCCCTTGCTTGACTTATGACCCTGACCTTTAATAACAGCTGCTGGAACATGATGTCAAGGCAACATGGAATAATTTCTGAAGACTGGCATCTAAAGCCTGTCATATGCCTTCTCTGGTAAAAAAAATTGAGTGTTGGAGTGCAGGAAGGTCTGTGCAATTAACTTTTAATGGTCGATTTTAATCTGGGTTTATAAATTTTGATCACAAATCACACAAGTGGGTGGGTGGGGGCTAGTTGTTATTATTAGGGTGTAAAACACTGATATAGATAAAATTCACATTAAATGATCTGAAAACCTGGAACCTAGTCCGCATAATGTGACCGTTTACATCCAATCAAAACGTAGAAAACGCAGTTAATTCATAAAATTTGGAATTATCTTTAAATGAAAAAAAAAAAAAAAATTATTTCAAGTGTTAAAATAAACGTTTTGGTGTAGAAATTTAAACTTGGAGAAACCTTTTTCTCTGCAGTGACACTCCATGTTTCAGACTCGATAATGTTCAGCTGGTCAAGTTCATGGTCATCATTGCACGATTCTGGTGTTGCTCCACCTGTATCAGAAAATGACAAAATCTATCAAAATTGCTAATCTCTATCTGCAACTTAATATTAACGTATGGTCTAATTACTTCATAAGAAAAGAAAGGCAGAAAGAGCTCAATCTTTACAGACCACAAAAAATACAATTCAGCAGAAAATGTACCATACATACTACTGGAAGTTTACCAGTCAAAGACACCACCAGAATACAAAATTTTTGAAAAATTAAAATGTTCTACCATTAGCATGGTGTGGCAGGAAATAGAAGTTGTTGTTGTTGTTGTTGTTGTGGGGCTTAACGCCATTTTTCAGCACACGATAGGCTACACATGACGGCCAGTATTAATGGTGGAGGAAGAAACCGGGAAATCCCCGGAAAGAACCACCGACCCACGAGAAGCTACTGGCAAGCTTTCTCACATATCCACATTCGCCGAATCCTAGACTCGAACCCACGCAGACAGAGGTGAGATGGCAGTGATCCGTAACGGAAAGCGCTTTAGACCACTCGGCCACTCGGGGCCCCGGAAATAGAAGTCAAAATATGACAAGACTAAGATTAAGCGTTTTCGTGTACTCCCCCCACCTCCAAATTTTTTTAGGCTTTTGTGTCGGTTTTGCAATTATTTTTAATTTCTATTTTTTTTTCATTTCTATGTCTCTCACTTTTACATTTTACCAGGAATTTTCCAACAATATATCAGAAAAAAACAATATGATTATTTGCTAAAATCAATTTTTTCAATATTTTTTTTCCTTTGCATTGGAAAGTAGAAAATACAGCATCATATTAACAGATTTGTTGGTAGCCGAGTAATCAAACCACAAACTATGCCTCATTCTCAAAGGAAAGAAACACCTAAACAGATTTTATTCATATCAGTTCTTCCCTACTTATAAACTGTGGAATACAGTATATCAATCCCCGTCTTACACAATTTTGCCCTCTCCAGTTTCACAGTGTGCAGAAAATAACATCTTCCACAAGTGGTTATTTCCAAAATCTGTTGATTTAAAAAGCTTACTTCAAAAGAAAGGATCAAACTAGTAGTCTCTTTTACAAAAGAATAATTCAGTGTCCCTTTGTGATGCTATGGACAAAAACCATCTTGTTAGACATCTCAGATGTTTTGGCCATGACATTTTTTGTCAACCACTCATAAATAAGTTAACATTTGAAAAGTTACATTCAATTTGCTGAAAGCATGAACTTTAACTGTGTGTGTGTGTGTGTTAGATTTTTAATATAGCTTTAAAAACATTTTCAGTCATAACGCTTAGATGTCTGCAGTGTGGCAGCTTATAGTGATGTCTAGAACTGGGGCATCATGCCGCAGACAAGTAGCATCATGTCCCACCCCGTCACAATAACTTGACAACAGGCCAACCAGTCCTAACACTAACCTCTTAGTGCTGAGTGCCTCAACAGGCAGCTGTCAGTACCATTTCTTATAAGTCTTTGGTATGACTTGGTCGGGGTTTGAACCCATTACCTCCCGCATCCAAATCGGATGCTCACACCGCTAGGACACGAGGTCAATTTAAACTAGAATGTTTATCATCTACAAGCCTGGTGTCGAAAGCCTGGTGTCGGAAGGAAAACTTCAGAAATGAAAGTGCACTCTGCTTGTAAATTGCTTGTATACATCTTTAATCCAAACTCACAGGAAAATCGACTATTACCATCTGAACCTTATTATAAGCATCATTTATCAAAATACTCAAGGTGTGAAAATCACAGGAGTAGAAGAGGTAACAGTAAATCAACATCCAGTCCAGGAATACCTCTAAATGTCTGTAATAAATGTTCATAAAACACCACCGTTTTTCTTGTTCTTTATTCAAATTTATGTCTGTCATCTCACGTCCACTTATAAGCACAGTAATCTGTTGAATTCATTATCTGTTCAGGTGTTGCTTGTGAAATATATCCTTGCTTATTTTTGTGTGTTCTGAAGAATAGGGTTGATATCACATGTTCAACCACCCAGAAAAAACCTCTATCAGATTTATGCACCGAACCCAAGTGTTTCATTTCATTATGTGTGACAAGCTTCCATTTTCTCTGTTGATAAAATCCACCTCATTTACTCTCTGATCTGCATAAAGATTCATTTGATCTATGATTATAAATAAAATTCCTCACCTTAAATGTCTATATGCTTGGAATTTTTCGGCTCAACATTTAATTTTCAAAATACCACTGAAAATAAGTTTCACAGAAATGCTGTCTGTTTTTGTCCAGCCATCATGTACAATGGATTTGAAGTTAACATCATTTTGAGGCTCAAAATCACTCACTGATATTTCCAGCAACAATTTCCTAGCTCCAATAATATCATCTATTTAAAAACATCCAAAATTGTTGCCAACACTACTACCATTAGCCCATTTTTTCCTGGTAGCATGCTTTAAATGGCACTTGTAGATCTTCTTTGTAAAATGCATGTAAAACTACGACAGAATGCCTGTTCCAGGGTCCAATGTACCGAACAAAATTTGTTTCACAACCCTTCCTATAAAGGTTATGTAGCCAGATGTATAAACAGTTGCTCACCTGAAAAAATGGCATATGCCATGACAATCGATACTGATGGTGCAACTTATCCCACGACAAGTACTTGATGGGTTAAAGAAGAATGGATGCAGTTACAGAGGCACTTTCTTGGCTTATATAAATTGTCAGCATGCAAGTGTTTGAAATATTAAAAGCTAAGACCTACCATCAATCTGATCCAAAGACTCTGTTGACTGTGAAATGTTACTGTCTCTAACGCTGCAATAGAAAACAAAATATCAGAAATGACCTTGCAGACTACAGGGAACAGGATTTCTGTGATCCAAAAGTTACACTACTATAAATTGTGTGTTGCATCTGCATTAAAGTAACAGTGTCTCTGGACAATTCTTGCTTTGTCACTGGTCCTTCTCCTTCCTCCTCCTGCTAGGGCCGATCCTCATTTCTAACATAAAGGATCAGAACTTACACATCTTGTTCCCCAACGTTACAAGTTGCATGCATGAGGACAGACCTCTCAGGTGTCTAACTGTATAATATAATTCATGGTGTGAATAAGGTAACTAATACATATTCTTCTTGAATTTACTGGTATTCAAATGAGATCAGGAACAAATTGGTTTTAAAGACAAAAAATTGCTCCACACAAAAGACAAAAATTTTTCTGCACAATATGTAATAAAGAGGAAAATCCACTAAAAATGAAGATGTATATAAATAGCTAAATAATGCTGATCGAGTGATGACCAGTTTGTTTAGAAATGTGATTCACTCATTTTGTTGGATACAGGATCATCATAAAACATGACTCCCGTTGCTGAATCACAGTAGCTGTTGAACTGATTGGTTGTTTGTTATTTTACAGTCCAGCAAGATAAGTAGGTCTTTTTTACGTATTGAGGCAGTTGGAGTAATGGACCAGGGCTGGTCCAATAAAAGGATTTGAACCTATACCATTTAGTCGGTAAATTTGCTGTGGCTCTAGCCTCCATCAGCTGCCTCTTATCACATATAGTCAAGAACATCAGACACATCTGACATCTTCGAGCCCACAGCGGATAACAGAAAACTGTTTGCAGATTAACATAACTGAACTGTAAACAATACAAAATTTGACCCATACACATACCAATCCCTTGAGAGGTATATGCGTAATTATTACTAATACAAGTGGCCAAGAAGCATAAACTGAACATGAAAAGTTTAATCTGTATCACGGGTTGGTAACCTAAGGCATGTGTGCCACAAGGTGGCACATCAAGAAGTTTTGCGTGACACGCGAAGGGCAGCAAAAAATCTTGATTTCAACAGTTACTCTCTTACTGGTGGCACACGCTCATTCATTCTGTAATTAATTCGGAAAAAGTGGCATGCTACGTAAAATATGTTGCCAACTCCTGATCTATATATGCCACAATTGCAGGAAACTATGACAAACATACATATAGTTCAGTTATTAACTTGGATTTGCAATTAGGTAAAAAATTATCATATTTATAAATAACACTCATTTCAACTAGACTACATGTGTAACTTCTGCAGAATGAATGTAAGGCCAAGTCAATAAATTCTACAAAGAGCATGTGAGCATGATGTGCACAATCTAATTGCTGTATTACATCACTCATATTCTTCCTTTTAAATTGTAAAGTGCTATTAATTTGTCATTTTCCTGATCCAACCTGTTTTGAAGTCTAAAAAGATCCCTCTCCTCAAACATTTTTGCATCATGTAACATCCTAGAGTCACATTAATAAAGCCGATTTTACTTAATATCTGATGCCATTATTTTAAAAGTATAGACTTGTCAGATCTCCAGAAATTATCGTAAAATAATGAACTTCTGAGGCAAGTTTTCAAATTGAAGAAACCCTTCTGCTTTCTTGGAAATGTGCTATAAATACAAGATAAGGAATGTACATGAAGGTATACAATGGAAAAATGCAGTCTTAGGTTATTCGTACCCAGAACTCTATTATTTCTTAAGAATATGCTCAAATTTATATGATGTTTGCATGGTGGTTGTGGTGGTTTGTTGCTTTTAAGGCAAAGTAACATAGGTAGCTAATTTAGTGTTGAGGCCGATTGGAGCAAAGTGCCTTGCCCAAGGACATGCCATGGTAACTGACCCAGTCTGGTCAGATGGTAGGATTTGAACCCGCACCCTTTCAGTCACAAGTCCAGCTCACTAACCACTATGATGTGTGGGACTAAAGAGATGATGATAAAAATAACAACCTAAATTTTTCATTGCTTATATTTTGTTAAATGTACCATAAAAGAATAATCCATACAGGCTAGCGTAAGACATAATTAGGTGAAAGATAGTGTAATGGTCACACCAAAAGCTCAAAGGCTGGCATGTTTGCATATAGGCTTACATCAGTGACCTTTGTTTTGTTTGCTATCCACAATTTCACTTCTGAAACTTTTTTATGCAATCCAATGTTCATCTAGTTTTAGGTAAGTATATCTGATAACAATGTATGCAGAATACTTCAGACAACGAACACTGACTGCACCTACTCTGATTGATCACCATCTAGCCCTGAACTTGCGGAGTCTGTCTCACCCTCTTCAGTAATAGCTCGCCTAAAAAAAGAGTAAAGATTTCACTTTTTGATGTCATCAACAAATTTGACTGCATTTTTTAGTCTTGCAAATAATGGATATAAAAAGACTGATCCAAAATAAAATATCAGCAATGGGTACATTGCAAAGGGCCTTGATCAATACAATTTGCTTGGCAGCACCTTAAAAGAAGAACTTGTCTTGGGAAACCAAAGTAAGAATAGGGACACAACTCCTCAAATTACTGGCAATCCAACACATGATCAATCTGGTTGAAACAGAACAATTCAAGTTAAGTTGTGCGGCAGAATGATGAGCTATCTTAGGCCATAAGCCTTCTGATAGATTATGGTGGGCATATGAAAAAAAAACACTCCCAAAAGTGTACATAAGAAGATAAAAAACCACTCTCCCCAGGACATCCACATTCCTTTTCCATAACCAGGATTACCAATACAGAAAATGCTGCAATATCTTCTTTCTTAACCATCAGCAAAAGGGCAAAACCTGGGAAAAGGGCCTATTCTATGGAAGTCTTGAGGAAGGGCAAACAGGGGGCACAACTCCTGTAAATTTCATAGAACACTGGAAATCATACTCACCTGTGGTCTTGTTTATAAAGAACTACATGCCAATCTGCTGCAAGTCCAACAGTCCTTGGAAAAGTTAAGGAACAGAAATGAAAGCTATTGGGATAGGAAATCAGGGGACATCACTCCTATAAATGATAGCAGAAGGGAGGTAACTCTGACATCTCATCAACAAAAAGAGCTGCATACCAAACCAAGTTAAAATCCAACAATTTCCTGTACAGATATCTTGTGGAAAGAAAACTGCTGACAGCTGGACAAATAGACAACGTGATTACTACAAGGCTCCACAAACTTAATTGTGCTGGATCCTAATACAATGTAAAACTAATCAGAATTATAAATTCAGAGACCTATTTTAAACAGTCTCGGTAAGCCAAGAATGTCTTCTTTCTCGCTAAAAAAAAAAGACGGAAAAATATGTATCGTACATATTAAGTGCTTTTCTGAATAGTAGATAACACCATAATACATTTTTCACAAGACGGACTCTCCAAATAAATAAAAGTTTGAATGAACCATTTAAAATGGCACAAAAAACACATAAGTTTCAAATGTAAAACAATGGTTACAACTTAATGTAGGAAAGATGATATCAAATACACATTTTTCTACACGTTACATACAGCCATTTTTTCTATAGTACATATAATCATCCAGTAAGTTTATCTGCTTGCAGTTCTACAGAAACATAGTATGACTGTTGGTAGAGATATACAGTACGGATTGTTTACAGCATTTCAGCTATGACAAAATTTTTATGATAAAACCTAACAATGTTATAACCAAATTGATTGTTTATTTTGAATGTTTATGTACATGTCAAATGTTAATGATGCTGGACCTGTATGTAGTAAACAATTTATACTGGTACAATTAGTGTTATAAAAAATTAATTTGAATATATATATATATATATATATATATATATATATATATATATATATATATATATATATATATATGTATCTATACATATACATATACATATATATATATATATATATATATATAAAACTGATTTTCATTTTCAAGCAACACATCTCTACAAGTACACATCTTATTGCTTTAACGCAATTCCGAAGACCCTCCTCTACTTCGGGATAAGCAAATTTAATGCCATTTCCTAGATGCAGATGTCTTTCCAGAAAGAATTATACTTAAGATTTTTTCATGATTACAACAAACAGTTCCAACTGTTCAACGTGGCAACTAAAATCAGATATATCCTTTCCCAATAACCTGATCTATTCCTCGTATCATTTGTAGTTTTGCTTCCGGAGAAATGTTAGATTTTCTGAATGGCAAATTTTCAACCCTTTTTTTTTAATTAAAAAAACAGCCAGAATTCAAAATAAAAACCTATAGATTTACTTCAAGATTTATGACACTGGTAAATAAAATTCATCAAAACAAACTATCAGAAATTATTAAACTGTACTCAACATTTCATTAGACAGGTACAGAACGATAACTAATAGTTATTTTATATGGTCACAAAAGTACAAAACAAAAACATCTTTTTCATGTTTAAATTGTATTGAATCAGCAAGCCATGATGTCAATACCTTTATTATTTAAAGGGCCACCATACCTGGTTTTGGCCTATCTGATGATAATAATGATCACCTTTGTTAATCATGCGATAAAAATGATCACCTTTGTTAATCACGCGATAAAAATGTCACAATAGATCAAATTTTCTCTGACAGACCAAAAAGATCAAATGCTATAACCAATTAATTGCTGTAAAAAAAGGAACATTATAAAAGAATTTTTGAATATATAGTAACTGGGAATCTGATTCAGTGAATTAAACCTTAACATTGTAAGCTTGATACTTTATCGAAGAACATAATAAATAATCTTTAATACAATTCTTAAGATAATTTATGCCATACCTACTCGTTTGCAAGATGAGTCCAACTGCAAACTGAACAGAACCAGATCTGCCATCACATAATGCGCCAGAAAATCTGAGCCTGTGCAGTTTGTTAGGAGTTATCAGTAGAACAACGGAGATCCTGATCTGTAGGCGCATTATGCCATGGCGGATCAGGATCTAAGTTTTGTGCAGTTGGACTCGACTTACAGGTGACTATATATGGTAAATGCATCTTATGTAAAGAAAATATCTTCAACTGACAATGAAAGTGAAAACAGCACATACCAAATATCTCATACTTTGAGAAAATAGAAACATCTTTATTTCATGAAATGGGCTTAAATCATATTGTCTCATAAAAAGTGACTATTGACGATTACTGTAGACTGACGGCAAGTAAGCAAAATCATGTAAACTTGACTTAGAATGTTAAAGGCACAGCTGTATGCACACTATATTTTGAAGACTGCTTGAAACAGCCATACAAATACTTGAACCTTGATGTAAGCACTAGTGGGGCATGTCTGACTATTATTATTACTACATCTCTCCCTCAATAACTTGCACACATCAGGGTCCAAAAACACAGACCGCACTATAAGCGAGTGTGCGAGTTACCGAGGGACCTCCAACAAACCCGCTAGACATCCAGAAAACCACAGAGTGGGAGTGGGGGAACTGGGCTGTTTAATGGCTGAATCCTCGTTTTATAATCGAATCGAGAAAAATTGTTAATAAAGCGCTTTTTCTGATGAAGTTGTTCGTTTTTTATTTATATATCACATTTATTTTCAGAATGTCCAACATATGAAAGATCGATAACATGATTGCAACTGGTTTCAACAACTGAACACAATACGTGAAAACATTCGTGTATTACATCAAGGCTTTTTGTTTTGTTGGTTAGACTGGTTTCCGGAGTGATTTGTAGTAGTATTTTACGAAACTAGGAGTCTACGCAGCAGGGAACCAGACTAACTGTTGATACACTACCAAACAAGAGTCCTTTTTATCAAAAACATGCAACATTTATTTCAAGAGATAGTCGTCTACGTCAAAACTCAATTTTTGTATTTTTCAATTAGTAAAATATTGATGCCGCAATTTCATTGCAAAAGTAATAGTGAAACTTTTATCATCCTTGAGGATATCTCTACGTGTGAATTCAGGAATTCTTTGAAACTCGTTTTTCCCACAATGGTCCGTATCTGTGAAACAAAGCTTTTTATTTTATGAAGTACTCATTTTGCTTGGTTGCCTTGCTATCTTTAATCGCATTTATGACTGAGTAGGTTAATTTAAGGTAGTTTAATTAGATATGTACAAAACAAAAATGTATCAGTGTTTAATCAACTGAAATGAGTTACCCGACATAAGACCGGTGCCGCTGATTCTTAAGCATGTAGGATTTGTATGCCTTTTGACTTTATTTTTTTTAATTCCCACTGATTCAAAAGACGTAATTACCGTGATAATAGAAACGGAGGCCCGCTTTTTATTTTGTGCAACAATACAACAAATGCTTCCGCTAGTCCGATATCAAAACACGGTGGGCACTTAATTAGGTTCTCAGTGAAACTCTCGCAGGCATAGCTGTTACAGTAGATTGACACATTTTACATTTAATTACAAGAGGACACAATGCATTTATGATGATTACACTTAAAAGGAACTAAAAGATAGAACTAGAACACAAATTTCAATTGATAAAAAAATTTATTTAATTGGTATTTATTTATTAAAGTACTGCCTCCACTTGGCGTAAGTGACATTTTCATTGACTGAAATGTCCTTGAATACTGTTAATTGCCATTTACTAAGAATGTCGTTTGAAAAGAAAATGTAACAAATTATATGACTTTTATTAAAAGTCGATATTTCATAATGCTGATTAAAATTTCCAGGTCCGATCTACCGTTTTCGATGATAAAATGAGCGATATATCAATGTTTCCGTTACCAATTTCGATCGCAATTTTCTTCAAGTTCAACAAATAGGGATCATTTATTTGGTATTTTCTGGTTTAAAAATGGGATCCATGCCCGACCCCGTGTTATAAGCAGGTTCGCGAGTTATCAGGGCGCGAGTTATCGAGGGAGTGGTATATTAAGATTATTCATAAATGGGTCTCAATGACCTTGACTACAGAAAACATTATCTTATTAAGCAAACCATAAACTTGACCTCTGACCTGAAGACTTGAAGGTTATGTCTTGCCTCAAGTGCAAGTCATCCACAATTTCTGATCAATGACTTTGATCTAGAACAAAAGTGACTGTGCAAAGCCCAATTTTCTCTTCATTTTTTTAACAGCTGACCCCCAAACCAATAGCTTTCTTCCTCAAGTGCAAGTCCTTAACAAAATGTTGTCATGTGCACTATATCTAGTGCAAAAATCATAATGTAAAAACCTTTTATTTCAGCCACTGACTTTGACCTTTGACCCAAACTCAAAATTCATGTTCAGTACTCCATGTGTCTAACATCCACAAAGTTTAGTGCAGGTATGTGATGCAAAACCTTTTTTCTCTCAGTGACCTTGACCTCTGACCTTCTGACTCCCAAACTGATAGACATTTTCCTTACTACAAGTGTAAGTCATCCACAAAGTATGGTCCATGCTTATGATGCGAATTTTCTCCTCCAGTTAACTTTCCATTACATGATGCTAAAACTTTAGTGTCCTGATGCACAGCCTGAATGATCAACTACAAGAAGTAATTTTCCATTTTAATATTTGCCAACTAATTTGCATCCAGTTACTGTGATCATCTAGGTAAATGGAAATATATAAAAAAAACTGGAGTTTTGCCCATTTTACATCGAGGTTCTGATTACAGAGAAATCAGTCATGTTAAACTTTATCAAGAAATTAGATCTATGCCATAAAATTTAAAAATTACCAGGTTGTTATATAACAGACATAGGTTTTTCTCCTCTCTCAAAACAGAAAGAATAACTGCTTAATTATGATAGGCTTTGATTTGCTCTCATGAACAGCCAATGTTCTGAAGCGGTTTAGTCAAAATGGAAAGATTTTTCTGAAAAAATTTAGACCTTGTTATAACAGACTTTAATACAACTTGCAAATTTGGCAATTTTCATTCCAGCCTATCTGTAATTATTGAATGAATTATGAATGGACACACACATACATACACACCCACCCACATAATCATCGGATGAAGGCATGTATTGGGAAATGTTATATACACAGAAGTAAATGGACTAACAGCATATCATCACACTCTGGGCTATATTCATGTAGTTCTGAGTAGAAGGTTGTAAAATATAAAAGTAAACAAGACTCCCAAGCAGGACTGATATTGCCCATCTGGCTTGCAGAATTTAACAGTTGACGATTTCACCAAGCAACTTATTTAGAACTGTAAGAATATAACCCTTTGTAAACTATCTCCAAACTTTATATTGTTGATTTAACTATTTTATATATACATAATTTCTGGTTCATAATTGATGTCATCTGAGATCCTAATACTATAAACCTATTTACCAAACCTTACAAACGCTGAATGAGATCCAAAGAGGTAATGTTCTCAGCCAATCAAGATGCAATATCTTAATTATATTTACGGAGATTACTTATTATACCACCAGCTCAAGAAAATGATGATTAAGATTATTTACCAAGTCAGAGCAAAATTCTGGCCACAGTGGAAAAAAGCTCAGCCAATCAGATACAAGATTACCTCGTAGAGATGTGCAGATTTTGCCCATAATCAAAGTCATCCCACATCTTGAAAATATAATACTATTAAACAAGTTTGATCAAACTTCTATCAAAAACACGGTCTCCAGAGTGGTACAAAAACACACCTCTAATTGGATGCTAGATAACCTCATATACATGTATAGGTCTCAATGGGAACCAAATTTCTTTGATGCTTGATATTGGCACACAATAAAAGTATTCTCAAAAATCAAATCAGAAATATGGTCTTGAGAGTGGAAACAAGTTCAGCTATGCAAGCTATGCAAGGACACATCATTATTAATACACATGGCTCTTGTTAGTAAACTTGTGTGAGATCTTGATGATATAAGCTAATATTCCAAGTTTGATGAAAAACTGGATTCGAATATGGTTTCGAGAGTAGATCCTACATAGGCCAATCAGATGCAATGTAACCTCATTAATGCGTGGATCTTAGTCATTATTCAACATGATTGACATCTTGATGATTGACTGAAATCTTGATGCCTGATTGACAGCTTGATGACTGATCTTGATGTCTGATTGGCATCTTGATGACTGACTGACATCACAATTACTGAAGTCCATATTCCAATTTTTATCAAAATTGAATCAAAAACATACCATAAGCTAAGTTGCCCTTACTGTCAGGTCAACAAAATCACTGCCAAAAATCATCAAGAAAAGATAATCCCTTCCCCAAACAAAAAGTTAACATACATTCCAAGATAAAACATGCAAGGTAAAAATATTAAAATTCTTTTAAAAGTATATAAAAATGAAAGATAAAGGAGAAACAATAACTGAAAAACCCCAGTACAGAAGAAAGAACTGATGAACACTAAATACCAATCCACAGTAAAAGTGTGTGTGTGTGTGTGAGCACACCAAAGAACTACAAAGTTACTTGAAACATTTAACTTTATCAAACCATTAAGAGCATTTTAGCAACCACCCATTGCAAAATATATTTTTCCCCCAAAAATATGCTAAAAAGAGAACGATTCAGTGTTGGAAGCCAAAGCTATTACTTATTTCATATTAAGTTAATGTCATAATTTTAAATTAAATAAGAAAGTACAACCATATGGGATGCAAAGGTGATATATGGCGCTAATATTTTACATGAGGAAAAAATGAATATGAACAACTTTTTCCATCATTCTGAAGAAACTCAATTATATCTCATTACAATTATTACAGAAATAATTTCTGGCAGTTCAAGCTCGAATACAAACTAACAAATGTAGGCTCTCGCTATATACTGATCACTAGCTGATAGGTAATGTAGAGTCTGGCTATATACCAATCACTAGCTGATTTTTAATGAAGTCTGGCTATATATCAATCCCTAGCTGATATGTAATGTACAGTCTGGCTATATACTAATCACTATCCTATAATGTACAGTCTGGCTATATACCAATCACTAGCTGATACGTAATGTACAGTCTGGCTATATACTAATCACTATCCTATAATGTACAGCCTGGCTATAAATCAATCACTAGCTGATATGCAAAGTACAGTCTGGCTATATACTAATCAACCACTGATAGGTTATGTACAGTCTGGCTATATACCAACCACTAGCTGATACGTAATGAACAGTCTGGCTATATACCAATCACTAGCTGATATGCAATGTACAGTCTGGCTACATACCAATCACTAGTGGATAGGTAATGTACAGTCTGGCTATGTACTAATTACTATCATATACATAATGTACAGTCTGGCTATATACCAATCACTAGTGGATAGGTAATGTAAAGTCTGGCTATATACCAATCACTAGTGGATAGGTATGTACACTCTGGCTATATACTAATTACTATCATATACATAATGTACAGTCTGGCTATATACCAATCACTAGCTGACAGTAATGTACAGTCTGGCTATATACTAATTACCAACTGATTGGTATTGTACACTCTGACTGAAAATCAATCACTAGCTAATAGCTAATGTAGAGTATTTTATCATGTACATTCAGGAATGCAGACCTCTCCTAAACCATCCAAAATCATGACCATAAGGCTACTCTTGGCACATATTTATATAGCTAGGTTGACCCCCACCACACACACACACACACACACACATGAATTTGACTTTGTACTGCACTATCATTAATTTGCAGCATACAAATCCATTATCTTTAATCAAAATAATACTTGCTTTGCAATTTTGGTTGACTAAACATACTACATGCTGGCAAATGTTACAGAATCTATCCAAATATTGCCCTCCAACCCTCAACATAAAAACATTCAAGCTGCTGAAAAATCTGATTGTGTATGCAAACACTCTGCTACACTACTGAAAGCTATAAGCTTTGCACATTACTGAAGGCTGCAAGCATGGCACACTACTGAAGGCTTCAAGCATGGCATACTACTGAAGGCTGCTAGCATGGCAGACTACTGAACGCTGCAAGCATGGCACACTACTGAAAGCTGCAAGCATGGCACACTACTGAAGGCTGCAAGCATGGCACACTACTGAAGGCTAAAGTATGCTGCAGCTACAGTGCGCTAAACTGACAAAACACTGCTCGCACCTTCTCCTTTATAAAAATAATAGCTAGACGTATAGACCTATACAAACTTACTCTGTTCCTAACACAGAGGCTCTACGCCACTGCAAATATGTTCCCATGTTGACACTGGGCATGAACAGGCTGCGGGCAGGCCATAATGAAGAAAACAAGACAACATACAGCTAAACAACATGCAGTTAGTCAAAGGATAAATTGCACTTTTGAGACACAAAATATAAATAGCATAACAAATAACAAGAGAAATGTTTTGATGCAATATTCCTATAAATATGACCGAGTTAAACAAAACGCTGACAAAATTATTTTTCAACAAAAACCTTAAATTGAGAAGAAATTTCAACATAAAATAAAGCAATTGCCTTCTACAATTAAATCTACATTCTTGCTATGAATTCTACAAGACAACAATTGCTGTTTTAAATACATTTTAAAATATTTTATAAATTGTAACTTTCAAAGTAATTAATATTTAAAATGAAAGGTAATAAATCATATACAGAGAAACTGATTTCTAATTCTGAAACATCTTTAATTTCTTTTGCACAATTCTGCTCTCAATTTACATTTTTCTCAGCAAAATAAGTGCCTTCCTCGTACTTATCAAGGATGATAAATCCAGTAGATACATTAAATTAAATATAAAGTTGTTACAGAACATGTCCATAACGTCTACAGTTATTTTAAAATTTTACTACAATTAATTACACATATAGCACATGAAACTGTTTCAAGAAAAATGTTGTCACTTGTGTAGCAAGGCAATAGAGACAGATATCAGTCATGGTGAAACTACAGCTTAAGGTCTAAAACTTTACTATTTTATACTCTAATGGCACAGTCAAAGCAGTAGCCGCTACACAGCATCCATCTCTTTATAAAGGTCAGGTTTTATAAAAGCACTTCTGATTCATAATTCACTTTACCTGCATAAAAGAACTACCTGATCATAAAGGACACTTTGTGAAAGTCCTTAAGATGACCGCTGTAGACAAGATGGACTGTACTAGCTCAAAATGGTGTTTAGTATTAAAGCTGCTGCATACATCTCCAATTAGGTAAATATCATATATACTCGCTTAAAGAGTCCAACTGCAAACTACACAGACCCAGATCTGCCAGTGCATTATGCGCTGAAGATCTGGGTCTGTGCAGTTTGTTAGAAGTTATCAGTAGAACAAAAAATAAAAAGACCCTGATCTGAAGGCACATTATACAATGGCAGATTGGTCTGTGTTTTTGCAGTTCGACTCAGCATATAGGCAAGTACATATGGTACATTTATCACAACAGGTATTCCATTACTTAATACATACCATAATTCATGTATGCAATTTGAAGCCATTATAACAAATACCATTAAGGATTAAAGAAGCCAGAACATCTTTGATTATTTCTGCATCTGACTAGTGCATGAAGCTGTATACATCAAGTAGCAACTGGAGTTACCATATATACTTGCTTGTAAGTATATTCCAACTGCAAACAACATAGACCTCGTTATGTTCTTGCATAACACACAAGCAGATCAGGGTCCACGTTGTTTGTTCTGCTGATTACTCCAAACTGTAAGATCTACTGGCACATTATCTGACAGATCTGGGTCTGTGCAGTTTGCAATCGGTTGGACTTATAAGCAAGTACATATGGTACTGTGAATTCATCGATTACTTTGGATATAAATTTACATGGTTTTCTAACAATAAAAAAAATAAAATGTTTTTAAAAGTGCCCAGGCTGACTATTTTATTAGAAGGGTGAAACATCATTTATTTGGGCTGTGAAATTGGTAGTTATAAGCAAACCACAAATTCCACAAAAATTGGTACCCTAGACATGTGTATTCACAGTTATGTCAATATTCTGCCTGAACAGGAAAGCTTCAGTTAGACGATTACCATACATACTCGCTTGTAAGTCCAACTGCAAACTTTACAGACCCAGATCTGGCATCATATAATGTGATGTCAGATCTAGGTCTGTGCAATTTGCAGGTGGACTCAACTTATAAGTGACTGTATATCACAGGTGTCCATTGTGCAGCATGCAATCAATTAGCAAGGGGGAAGGATATAAAGTTTAGAAACCACAACTTTACAATGGTGGCTTACAAAGGTCTTCAGGTCTAAGGGTTTGGATTACATATAGTGTACATTCAAATATCGTATCGCAGTGTTATAACAATACAGATTTTCAAGCTTTTAGTGCCTCGATGTAAGACAGGTACCTAATGCACAATTGATGCAAGTGAAAGTACAACTTTAAAACTGAAGCAAGCAATTTCTCCAAATTGAAAATGAATTGGTTCTCAATGCCAAACTTTCCACTGAACTATAACTCACCTAGGAGTTGGTAAACTGCGACGATGAATCTGGCCATTAGCAGACAACTGGAAGAAAAATACACAATGCTGTTAGTTGCTTTAATAATAATAATAATAATAATAATAATAATAATAATGTCACTAAAATGTGATTTCTTATTTGAGCCTTGTGCTGTGACCCATTGCCTCCGTATCACAACCTGCAAAAACTTTAACAAAAAGTCATGTCAAAAGCAAAATCAGTGCTGCAAAAGTTGTACCTACATATGTGGCCATGTTTATGCAAATTAGACAATATAATAATAATGATATTAAAAAATATGAGATTTCAGTGTTTAATCAAAGATTTCGTACCTGCATGAAGGCATGAATATTTATATGCAAATGGTTAACAGCCTGAGAAGAATTACATCGTATACAAAACCATCAGAATTATGAGCATTTCTAATATATCAAGAAAATGATTTCTGGGTTTGACAGCAGTTCTCAATATAGGCAGGATAAAAGACATTGTTCTCAACATAAATCTAAGCTAGAAAACCCTGCCATCTACATGTACGTACAACAACAACACCCAATCAAGATCTCAAATTTTTGAATAATTGCTGTGCACAAAGCACCCAATATGAGCACGACTCCTTGAGTTAATGTCTGCTAGCCAAATTTCAAAACTGTGCATGCAATAATATGGGAGATATACACGTACAATCTGGATATTAATTTCCTCAAAATCTTGCACAATTCCCAATTTGAGCAATATACTACAATTGTGTTCTGAAATGTGCCAATTTTTTTTTTTCAGTAAGAGGTCTAAGTGGGTCTTATAATGCTCACCAGGCTTGTATAACTTAACAGTTGACCATGTCACTAAACAGGCTTAGGTAGCACTGTAACAACATATCCTATATAAACTATCTCCAAAACTATTTCACTTATTTATTATTTTTGTTTTTTTACTATATCCTGATAAAACAAAATTCTAATGATAAAGGTATAATTAACATGCATTGCCTGTTGCTCATAATCCACATCATTATACAAACCCATTTTCCAAGTTTTATAGATAATGGCTGAGAAATGTGTGTGTGCGTGTGATTTGGATTTTTAATGTAGCTTGAACAATTTTTCAGTCGTATTGCTACAATATCTGCAGTGTGGCAGTTTATAGTGATGTCTAGCACTGGGGCATCATGCCACAGGCATGTAGCACTAGGCCAACCAGACCTAACACTAACATCTGAGTGCTGAGTGCCAAGCGGGGCAGCTGTTAGTACCATTTTTATTAAGTCTTTGGTATGACTTGGTCAAGGTTCAAACTGATGAGAAATATTGTCTCCTGATCGAGCAATGTAGCTCAGCCAATCAAATGCAAGGGATGTGATCAATATGTGCCAATCTCACTTATTATACAACCGGTCCATCACAATTATAATATAAATTTTAAGATGGATTATTATCTGATGGGTATTTGACCTTCAGTGAGGTAACAAGCTCAATAAATCAGATCAATTTCTTGCCCACAATCAACATTTTGATAATATATTACCATGTGACAAGTTTTACCTGATCAAAGTACAGTTGCAAGATCACACAAATGTACAAGTGCAGTCAATTTGAGGCAATATATGTTGATTTTGCTTATTATCAATCGCATCCAAAATCATGAAAATATAAGCCGTATTTAAAGTTTCATAAAAACTGGATCAGAAATATGGCTTCCAAAATGTCAACAAGCTCAGCCAATTAGATACAAGATCACCTCATTAAAATGATATAAACATATACAGCAGAACTTCGATTATCCATCAGGGTGTGGGACCAAGACCATGACGGATATGAGAATAGATAAAATATGTACATTAAAAGTATTATACAATAGACCAGGTCATCAAAAAATCATAATATCTACATATGTATATGTACCTATTTTTAATATTTTGATGTACAATGCCTTGACGGTTTACAGAGATTGACAGTTAATCGGGTGCTGGATAATCAAAGCTCTACGGTATTACAAATTAGACCAAAAATTAGTTCAGAAATGTGGCCTCCAGAGTTATTGTGCATGGAACTAGATATTCTGCCTAGATCTCGAAGATATAAACCCCTATTTTAAGTTTGATTAACATATCTGAAATGTGGCTATGGCTACCTGAGTGGTAACAAGCTCAGCCAATCAGATGCAACACCATCTCATTAGAACATGTGGATTGTGATCATTACTGATCTTGTCCAGATCTTCCTGATACAAGCATACCTTCCAAGTCTGATCAAAACTGAATAAGAAATACGGTACCAGAGTGCTAACAAGAACATCCAATCAGATACAAGATCACCTCATTTGTATGTGTGGATCTCCCTCTCTAACTAAAACATTCAAAATCTTAATGATACAAGCCGATATTTCAAGTTTAAAAAAAAAAAATCATATCCAATGCAGGATGACATCATAAACATGTGTGGATCTTGCTCCTTATCAAATCCATCCAAGATCTTGATAATATAAACCCACATTTGAAGTCTGATCAAAATCAGATCAGAAATATGACTTCAAGAATGGTAACAAGCTCAATCAACCAGATGCAAGACCATCTCACAAGAATGGATGAATCTCACTCACAAACTTGTCAGAAATCCTAATTATCTGAATATACATTCAAAAGTTGGATCAAAATTAAATCAGAAATGTAGCCTCAAGTAGAAACAAGGTTATCCAATCAGATACAAGATCAACTCATTAATATGCATGCATCTCATTCCTTATCAATCTCTTCCGAGATCTTGATGATATAAACCCATATTCCAATTTTGAGATACCGGATCAGAAAAATGGACTCCCGAATGGTAACAAGCAATTACTAATCGAGGGATGACATGACAGATGCTGGGCCACAGCATAAGCTTGCTTTTTCATATGGCCAAGTGAGTTAGTAAAGGCAAAAGTAAAAGTATTTTATAGAAGTGACACTCCTGGATGCAGAACATAGCGACTGTTAAAATTTGTGTTTCTTTCAGTGATGTTTCTTGCAAGCAAAAGAAAAAGGTCTATAATTACTTAAGGTCATCAATTTCTACTTAAGTGTGTGCATGAATACAAACTGTGACAAATTTCTGTCTTGGATTCAATGCCTGGTTCCTATACATGAAGCAAACATGGTCATCCATCCAAAGTCCGTGTGATTTGTGTCAGGTTCTTGCACCTATCACTAAGACCACATAACTAGGGCATAACAGATGTCAACAGCACATTCTATAGGTTGTTAGAACTTAATATACAATTAAAATGAAAAAACAAGATAACCCCAAAAAATTAAAACAAAAAGAACTTACAGTAAAAACATGAGAAAAGGAAGATTAAAGGACTGGATAAAGAACTGAACATAATTAAATTAACACCTTGGATGATCATCAGCACAAATGAGCTATGGAGTTTACCAACACCATGCACATGCCCAGAAACTGAATATAAAGATGTTTACGTGAAGACAGAGTTCTACATGAGGCATGACACTCAAGCGCAAACAGATTTTATAATCTGCACATGAGAGGGGCTGATCTACATTTAAAAATAAGAAAAAACAACAACAAAATTTTCAAATCTTCCATATTCAGTAGAGAAATTTATAATAAATGAAGTAGTAACATTCTGAACTTTAGAAGGATAAATAAAGGCCAGTATAAATTTAACTTGTACATTGGGAATCTCATTTAGTACCAAAAGAGGCGTGATACATATACTACGATAATTTGGAAACGGAACAACTTGCATGGCTGAAAACTTGAACAGGAACAACTTGCATGGCTGAAAACTCGAACAACTAACTTTTAGAACAAATTAAATGTGATGGTGAAACAAGATCTTTTTTTAAGGATTACTGATTATTCTGCCAGAAAGAAAACTTTCAGAGCATATGACAGTTGATTCTTGATACCTGTTAGTCTTTGAAATGAAACATTACACCCAAATTCCATATCTCTTACTGTAAAACTATTGCTATGGAAATAGCAGACTCCCAAAACTAATGTTACAGTGATGGCAAAGGGAGTAAATCAATAAACAGCCATACCATCTTTACAAAAGAAGAGTACAAAACAATTGGCAAGTGTGCCTATGTAAATGACAGAACATCTACAAATTTTAAATTTTTGTCTAAAATCATAGAGAAAGTTACTGTTTTAACCTAAAAAAGTATTTCCAAAAGGGTCAAAGTAAAATAATTCAAAAACTTTGTATCTACAGGATAATCCATGCTGTAAGAGATGCGGGTGTGAGTTGATACCATACAAGATAAAAGCAGACAGAAATGATTGATGCTGCAAAGTTGAATGATGCAAACATTTACCTGAATATGTCTACCACAGCAGTCGGATTTACTCAAGATTTCCAAAAGTCATTGTCAATCTTGAATAACATCATAACATCTATCACAAATGCAGTAAGGCAAAATATGAAATCATAGACATGATTATATCGTAACATCAAGCAATAATCATTCTACAGAATTGAGGAACCAAACTTGACAGGCATTCAGCAGTACTCAAAATATTTATTAATGTTACAGTTGTACTTTATTATAACATAATTCTATAAATAACATAAAATTTTAATGTGCAATAAATTATAAAATGAAAACAAAATAAGCAATTTATTAGTTAAACAAATATAACACTATTTCAAGAATACATTCCATATTTTATTTTACATTATCATTTGTTGTGTTATTATGCTGTCATAATTTTGTGCAAGCAGACTGTTATACAATTCTGTTCAACTCTGATTTATAGTCATGATGTCTCTACCCAATTAATATACTGCTGTTTTTTTTTTTTGGCGGAGAAAATATTTTTTTCTGTTGAAGTCAGCTGTTATGGCCTCACATTTAGCCATGAGTCTCTGCCACCTCTTGACAAACAGGAGTACACTTCACTGTGTTTTCAATCTTTCTTGATTTACGGCAGTTTGGTACATAAATGTGACTGGTAGTTATCGATTCCAATTGCTGAGTCAAGGTCAAATAGAAGAGTAATAGTAATATATGGTAAATACACATTATTAATGAGCAGGCTGATTATGTTAACTCGTTAGTGTTTATTCATGAAAAATTGTGTCTCAAATTTAAAAAAACTATTCAAACTAAAGTCCTACATTAGAAACATGTGGCTTTGCAAAAGACCCCAAAGATGTTTCACCTCTGGACCCAAAGAGTTATCTGAAATCTAATTTATTTCCTGATGACCTTCATGACAAAGCCACAATATTGTCACAATAATGAAATACATCTACTGAAAGTTTATTACTTCTTGGTTTTAATGGCACAGTTAACACATGATTGTCTACATCATACTGAGAAAATGTGAGCTAGGCTCCTTTCCCAAGGACATACTGAGATGGTCAATCTAAGCTGACCTGGGTGAGTATCGAACCTGTGAACCTTAGATCACGAGTTGGATGCTGTACTAAAAGGTGCTTTACGCAGGTTGTTAACACAAAATCGGAATCTGACAACATGGTCACTCACATTTGCCCCCTGTCAAGATATTGGCCACAGGTTAGGAGAAATTTTTTTTTTTTATTTATACCTGTCAAGAAACATTAAATTTGTTCAAATACTTCAGAATCAAGAAGAAAAATAATGTTAACTTGTGCTGATAAAGCCAAAGGAAAAACAAGTGATAGCATCCTTATATGATACAAAAGTATAGTATTGAACAAGTTGTGAATTTGTTCTAAACATCATTGGGGTATGAAGCAAACTGCTTCTTTTAGTCCTCTGCAGGCTTCGAACTGCCCCTCAGTTCTGGTCAATGCAAGGATAAGTGGTTGCCCACCCAAGATTCTTGGTTTTGTATGGATTGTCTGGTTTTCTCCATCTCTCAAGAGCACCTCATGACAACATTTCAGACTGCAAGTGTATTCTTTATTAGTTTAATCTTGCACAATCAATGTAATAAGCTGAGTTGTTTGATGTAAAATTACATCTATATATGTAAGTAACATGTAGTCTTCTTGTTTCTTTGTTAATTAGTGTATTTACTGCAATATCTATTAGCATGTATAAATAATACTCTGTCAAGAATGGTTCCAGAACCAAAAGAAGCCATGCACCAAATAGCTACCTGGGACAGATCGTCGGAAGATGGTGGTGGGACAGAACAGCCACCAGAGGGCGACACTGATACCTGAGACTGTGGACGTAACGTCACTGGGCGTTTCTCCTTGAACGAGTAACTGGGACGCAGAGGTTGGTGTGCTGTGGGGGAAAAAGTCAGTCAGAAACATGAAACTGCACAAATTGTTGCAATCATGATATGACATTTTCTTCATCAATTTCTTTTGCAGTGTAACTGTATCTAATGACAACGACAACAACATTGATGATGTTAATTAGGAGATTCATGTATTATGTTGTCAGATTTAATGACATATACTGTTTCATAATTATATTGGTGCAAAATTAAAACAAAAAAATAGAACATTTACTCTTCAATAGTAGAACCAGCAATATTATCAGCAAATGTAAAAACATGAAACAGTTATTCCACACTGTAAAATACGCTGAAAAATTGTTTTAAATGTCCCTGACATTTCATCTTGGGTGGTATTTATGTAACATCATGGGATCAAAAATATACATTATAACTGATTTTACAGCTGGTAATTTCATGGTCAAACACTCATAAATCTTGCTACATTCATGCATGTGGATGAATAATGATGATGATAATGATGATGATGATGATAACGGCAATAACGTTAACAATAAAAACTAAGTCTTTGAAAGGACTGATGTTTTACTGACCCCAAATATTTCCAGAAATTCAAAATGTACAGGATATTTGCCAGAAACAAGAGAATAATGGATTTATTTCATCAGATGGGTGAAAATTCTTGTTTTTCACCCACTTGATGAAATATATCCATTATTCACTCGTAGGAAGCAAATTATTAGCAGAATCTACTATACAGGTAGCAATTTTCGTACCTGATCCCACATGACGTCCTTAGTTTACCATTTATGTACTGCTGTGTTTTGTTATTATTCACACACAAAATATAACCAGTTACATAATTCTCCTACCCAAGTCTAAGTAAAACAGCATGTTAAGAAAATAAATACTTTGTTCCATGCTGGATTTGAACTCAAGTTGTCTTTATTGGGAGGTTACCATATTTTAGCACTTGGCCATGTAAGCATCTAAGAATAACTTCAAATTTCCTAGTTATATTGTAATCGATGTGGCTTGGAAATTAATTACTGTCATTCACTTCAGTGAATTATAACAATTATTTTACTTGCAAAATCCAGTAATTCATGACCCAGCATAAAATAAAAGACCATTCTTCTTATTAACTGTGCAGTGTCGAAACCAGATGTGATACTCTTCAAGCATTAATATACTTTTTGCCACTGTCAGTCATACTGGATGTAAGATCTGCACCACTTTCAATTAGGACTAAAAAGACATCATTAGAAGTCTTTTGGCAAAAGCCCTGTGCAAATATGACCATCCCTTCAGGAGTAGTAGTGATAAAATTTTCAAGATGGTCATCATTGTGCAACATCATGTTCATCCATGCCTAACTAGACACAATAAGAAGTCTTCTGGTGAAATCCCCATGTTGATAAGACTTTCCATTTAGGACAAATAACTATATGATCTTTAAGATGGCTACCATGTTTGCCATATTTGATGTCAGACAGACACCATTTTCATTTTGGATTTTTTGGGGTTAATACCATTTTTAGCACTTGATAGGCTATACATGGTAGCCAGTATATCCGGTAGGCCAAGAAACCTGGGAAAACTTTGGGAAGAACCACCAATCCACAGGTAGCTCCTACCAATCTATATCCCACAATAAGCCCTTATCATTGTCCCCCCCCCTCCTGAAGGCATCATGCATTAAACTGACAGGCTCTTAATAACCATGGAATGACAGTCAGTGTGACAACTCTGGAAACACAGTTCATGCATCTGTAATTTCCTTGCTTAACCACTATAGCAGAGGCCTCATATAAAGCACAAATAGTCCATTCATTTAATTACTACCATCACTCACATTTGCAACACAATACAATGCTAACCTGATGCAATAATCTATTAAAATAAACAATGCAGTCATTAATATTGACAGTTTACCACAAGATGTACATAGCATGGAAAAATCTTTGTAGTCATGAGCTAGATAAACACAAATATTTAACCTATCTTAGTGAAGCATACAATGTAGACAGTGACCTACTTTTGCTGTATGGATGTAGTATTAACAGAGATGCATCCATGATTCTAACATAAAAAAAACATCCAATAAATGACCGTTAAACAAAAAATTTCAATATTCACTAGAGTAGAACATACAGGTCACACAGACCTCTTTTTTTTTTCAGTAATGGGCATGTTAGTTATCCAGATGCACCCACACACAAAGTGTCATGATTCTAGGCAAGAGAGCATGCATATAGTATGCCAAAGATCTGTGTGGCAATGAAATAAATTTAAAGCCAGTCAGTAAAAGATGAAATACATGACATGACGAGGTTTTCCTGCTGAACCCTATATCTTAAAATTTTACATTATATGTATCTTTTTTTATTTTCCATACCTTTCAGAGAATGTTACTGTCCTTACCTTTTTTCTTGTAGTACATGCTTGCATTTATTTGGATGGATTCATCTTGCTTACATTTTTTGCAACTCTTTATGTTTACATTATTTAAACTTAACTTTGAACTTGCACCATATAATCAGCTTTTTTATAATCCGAAAAATATTGTAGCTGAACAACACTTAGACTGCAATCTGTGGCAGACGTAACTATTTGCACATGCACCATAGGCAAGACAAAGAATGGTCATCTTACTTGGTGCAGACTGAGACAGTCCTGTTTTGTCCCCATAAGCAGACATGCCATCACCCTCAATGGCTGGAGCACCACTGCTTCGCTGAGTCTGGAAGAAACAGAAACACATGTCATCATCATCTTTACTGTCATTATTGTCCTCATCATTATGACTGAATTTGTCAACACTTTCATTAATGATGCATTAAATAGAAACTTTTCTCTTACCTGCTAAACATGCTGTAATGTTACATTACTTAAACTTGAAAGGACTGATGCTGCGCTGGAGAAAAAGTAGTTTTTAGGAATTCAAGGTAAGACTATTTCTTCCTTAAGTTTGAGTACTGAAACCATCTCCGATATTCTTCTGTGGAAAAATAAATGTTCCAATCAGCTGCTGTATGGACGTATCTCACGTCAGACAGACACTATTTTCGTTTAGAACCAAGTAGACGTCACAAGAAGTCTTCTGGCAAAAAATTCCCTATGTCAGTATGACATCCGTTCAGGGGGAGCAATGACTTGAATTTCATGATGACTGTCATGGCAGCCACAGTGAAAGTACAATTGGCACCATATTCATTTACACCCAACTTGATATCATGTTAAGTCTATTGGTAAAAATCCTACTTTGATATGATGCATCTACTAATAGCAGAGATAACAATATTTTCAAGATAGTCACCAAGGTCTTTCAGTAAAAACCCGATCCTGATGAGAAGAAACGACTTTTACTATTACAGTCAATCACTCTCCCACTATAATGACCTTCATTATGACACAGTTCCTGTTGTAAAGCATGCAAGTTCATATAAATATATGTATCAATTACTTATTAAAGTGGCATACTCTAAGGCTTCCATGGTCAGCATTATAATCAGGAAGCATTGTATGATAAAACTTCATTGGTACAGTCACTGATGTACACAATGTCGCTCAAGCCATTACTATTTCCGATTAAAACCTTTAATAACTGACCCAATATATAATGTGAAATTACTGACCTAATATATAACGTGATGTGACTGACCCAATATATATCGTGATGTGACTGATTCAATATATAACGTGATGTGACCGACTCAGTATATAACGTGATGTGACTGACTCAATATATAACATGATGTGACTGACCCAATATATAACGTGATCAATTTAACTTGAAATTATCCCACAACTTATACAGAAAAATGTTCTTTTAAAACAGACATTTATAGAATATATTTGCAAAACAAAATTCTGAGCTTAAGAAAGTCTGTAAAACTGATTTAATGTTTCCATTAAAAAAATTTCTGAAATAGAGATGAAAACAATAAAATTTTTAATATTTTATAACTTTTTTTTTTACTTCCTCTACACAGGGTCAACCACTTTAGGAAAAGACGATAGGATTGTTCTGTTTAATAGGCATTCAATACAAAGAGGAAAGCAAAATCCATCTTTTTGACCAAGTGAAAATTTAAACACATCAGTCTCAATTGACAAGGACTGTACAGTTCTTTCTCTAGAGTACAATAAACTCATCTACTTTTGTCACCATGTCCAACCATCTTTTGACCAAGCAAAAATTTAAACACACACGTCAGTCTCACTTGAGAAGGATAGTACATGCATTCTCTAGAGTACAATAAACTCATTTACTGTTGCCACCATGTCCAATCATCTTTTTGTCTTCAATAAAGTTACACAATGGAATATCTTCTTCAAATCTGAAATCTGTAAGACAGCCGTAGAAACATTCTTACACTGTATATCGATGTTGCTACTTAAATAAGTACATTTAGTGTATTTGCTTTAGTACAAGACACACCCAAATACAAAGGGTACAGACTCCAATCTGCAGCTGCATAATGCTGTGAATTTACAATTTTTGACTGAGTACCAGTTTTTAAGAATTTTGTTGTTGCCACAGATCACAAATTGTGTGTGTGTGTGACTCAGGGGTCAAGCTAGACTTGAATTTTCGGGAGAAGTGACTTCTCCTTTTGGGCAGAACAGGGAGAAGTGAGAGCTCAACAGGGAGAAGTGGACGCGAAGCAAGAAACAATATATATATATATATATATATATATATATATATATATATATATATCTATATATACACACACACACACATAAAATGTGTGTTCTTTTATTTGAATTTATATTTGCATTTAACACTGGATTGAAGCAATACTTTTTTTCTAGTAGAAAATTTTCTTAGTTATTTTGGCCATATGACTCTAAAAGAGAATAATATAAACTGCATTGTAACAAAATTTAACTGAGTAACTAGATTACATTATTGTAATTGAAAGTTGGTAAAAATGCTTAATCAACTACCCTTAATCAATTATTTTTTAATATTTTTGTATTTATTTTTTAAAAAAATACTTTTTAAAAGTTCAAAATAATGGCACTTTCAAATATTTCTAAATGCATTTGACACAACCCCTGTACCATGTACACGAGGGCAAATGCACAAGTGTCCTCATTTCTTTGTTGCGGATAAAACATTACCGTAACTATTCATACATAACACACTAAAATGCATAAAATTACAGACATTGCTCATTTATAGTCTGTATATAAACTAAACCCTCTTTCCAACCGAATCAACGTGAGTGCATCTATTTTTAGAAGGAGGGGTTTTCGTAATGTAATCACTCACTTTATGCAGCTACATTACAACGGTCCATGATAGGATTGCAACTTTATGGCTTTTTTATTTGTCTATGTATTTGTATTAATTTAGGCATTGATTAAATATTATCTGCTTCACAGCTTTTTTTCCGTATTTTCACAAATAGGAGTTACGTCAGAAAACAACTTTGACCTTACAACGCTTCTCGCGAATTCCACAACATAGCATTGTCTCATACGTTTCTGACCTATATAATTGCATTTTAATGTTAAATAACATAATACCTAGGCTTTGCTTTCTATGAAATATATATATTTTTCTGTATATATTTGTCTGTATGATTTACGAAAACAGACAATCTAATAAACTGGTACTTCCCAGACACAGCGATGTACGCCATTTTTCCCCTGTTACTGGTACACTTACAGTTTCAAACTAATTTTATGACGAAGTTGTGTACAAGAAGCAGTTAAAATATCCAGATCACCGATTTTATTCTTAAAACACAAATTGCTATATTCATACTATTGTTAAAGTTTCGAAACTCAAGTTTGTGTTTTTGTCATCGAAGGATAACATGCGTAAATCGGGTAGTAATAGGGGCCTGAATTGCCAACTCGGGAAATGGTTAATGGTCAATCAGCTATCAAAACACATGCCTATGAATGTGCAAGAGGTTTGTCATTGTAAATGATATCAAAACTAGGCCTAGATACTGATGGCTTGAAAAGAATACCTTTCGCTACAACACAATAGTGTACTAGAATAAACCAGCCTAAGGTGAGGGGGCGTCTCAAAAGGTAAAACTTATCAATGTACCTGTAAAAAAAAATAGCAGGGCGAAGTCGTTTTCGCTTTCCTAACAGAATAAGGCGAAATTTACACTTTTTAGGCGACTTAATCGCCCACTTCGCCTGGTAGCGTGACCCTTGAGTGTGTGTGTGATTTGGATTTTTAACGTAGCTGTAACAATTTTTCAGTAATACTGCTATGATGGCTGCAGTGTGGCAGTTTGTAGTGATGTCTAGCAGACATGTAGCATCGTGTGCCACTCAGTCATACTATCCTGACACCAGGCCAACCAGTCCTAACACTAACCTCTGCATGCCAAGCACCTAGCGAGGTGGCTGTTAGTATGATTTTTATAAGTATTTGGTATGACTTGGCTGCGGTTCACACCTGTGACCTCCTGCATTCGAGGCAGACACTGTAACCACTAGGCCACCAGCGCAATCACAAACTGAAAGATGCAACACACAAACAAAAAAAACAAAAAAAATTGCTATGAAGCAAGCTTGCACCTAGGCTCCCAATGGTTGGGAATGCGGCTTTTCCCACCTTCCAAATTGGGTCTGAACCTGTAAACGTTTGACCAGGAGTTAAGCAAACTAACCACTGATCCTGTACAGCTTGACCTCTATGCCACAACAGATCAGGGCTTATGTACACCATGCATCAGTAGAACTGGGCCAGCTGGACACGCACACACACACACACACACACATATATATATATATATATACCCTTTCCATAAATATTGCATTGCAAACAAGACAAAATATTTATCACACTGCTTCCCAGTACTTAGCCACAATGCTAAACCAAGATAGGCATCTAAGCTGTTGAATAAAATCCTCTAACTGCAGTTGAACTTGTCAATTTTCCAAGGTACTGTCTCTACCTGTTGTGTCATATATATATATATATATATATATATATATATATACCACACAGAACTATTTATTACAGTAAGAAATCTATCGGAATGTTTGAGATGCAATTTAGTACACCTTGTTGAAATGTAATCCAAAAAAGAATGTAATCCAAAAAAGATAGTTGTAATAATTCCTGTACAACAATGAATTAAACTGCAAAGATCTTCAATAATCACACTGTACCATATTCACCCACTTACAAGTCCATTGCCAATGCACAGACCCAGATCTGCTGTCTTATAAACCGCCAGCAGATCTCGGTCTATGAAGTTTGCTAGGAGTAATTATTAGAAGGAACAACACAGATCTTCATCTGCTGGAGCTTTACGCAGTGACAGATTGGGGTCCATGTTTCTTGCATTTTGACTTGACTTACAAGTGAGTGTAAACGGTGTATGTCTACACATTTCATAATAAGCAGCTTGTCTGTAACATGTTCCCTTGTTACAGTTATCTTCCAGGTTCATCTCCACTATGACTTTCCTTCACATTACTTCCTGAATCAAATTTGACCCTTAAATTCACTTGCCATTATCACTGTATCAATTAAATTTGTGAAAACCTGTCACTGCATTTTTCTATTTGTCACAATTAGAACCCAGAAAATTATGAACAGAAAAGGCCCAAACATATCTGGCATACAACAAGGGTCTAAAAGGCAAGTGTAGTAATAAAGAAGGTACCATGGGTGAGAAGACACCCATGTCAGGATAATCTCCATCTATTTGTAGAAACTGTAATTTTAATATGCTACTTAAGTGTATTTAACTTTGAGTGATGTCAACTGGACCAGATGGTGCACTGGCTTCTTTTGTACATACGTGAAAGCTAGACTTTATTCATGCTATTACATTTGGTTCAATATATATGTTAAGGCAGTCTAGAAGAGAAAGTCTTTTTTAACAGTGTTTTTAAAAACAGGTAGTAAAACCTACACTTTTTGAGCAATAAGTTTCATTTTGCAGATTTTCCACCTGATTGCTATACAAGCCACGCCCATGCCTGGTGAGCCATCCTGGATACAACTTTGACATGGCATGTCCAAAGAAATATTAAAAAGAAGTCTGCTCAACTTGGCTAGGCCATTCTGAAAATGAAACTGAAAATAAGTTTTCTGCGTGTTTGCAATGTAGGCCACACTAACTGATCCTCACCAGTGGAGCTACACACAATATAATTTTGACACAGCATGTTGTATGACAGAGTCCAAGTTTTTATCAAAATTGGCTGTGCAATTTGATAAGCTGAAATGTGGTTTTCAGGTCTGGATGCAAATACAGCCAGAATGTTACTAGCGAAGCCACCTCGACACTATTTTGGTAAAGCATGATCTGAAGAACACTTCTACCAAGCTTAAAACGGGCCAATTGGTTTTTGCAAAGAAATGATCTGAGGAACACTCCTACCAAGCTTAAAACGGGCCAACTGATTTTTGCAAAGAATTAAAAATATCAAGTTCATGGAAGATGCATCACTGATACAGGACCATACCACAAGCTAACTTTGTCTTATAGCATGATGAAGTAAAAATAAAGTGAAACTGTCAGACCAATTTGAAGCCATGTTTTTTAAACTCAGTGAAATGGCTAGGATGACTTACTGTGCCATGCTACAATGCATCCATGTAAAATGAATCTTGCTTTGATGAGAAAAGCATAAAAATGAAAAGGAAATACTCCATGTTATACTTTTTCTTCATACAATTACATGTTACTAAAGATACAACTATGTACTGTGAGACAATGTTTTTGTGGGTGTTAAATTTCGTGGTTTGGGTCAAAAATGCATATTCAGGGGTATCTAATTTTGTGGATCTATCATATGCTAAAAATAAAAAACCTCAATCATGACCATGTCTCTGCAGAAGGTTATACTGACATTCATTTCCATACATTTTTGAGCAGAGGTTTTATCTGAACTGCAGTCGTCAATTTGGCCAAGTTATTCACTGTTAACATCTGGAATACAGGTAAATGTGGAGCTCTTAAAAGAAAATGCAGACTCTGTGTGTGTGTGTGTGTGTGTGTGTGTGTGTGTGTGTGTTGACTTGGTTGATATTTCTTTGCAACTTTAAAATTCATGGTCCAGCTCACCCATGAAAAACCACAAGAACTGGAACCAATGAATTTAATGTGTTTCACAGTAACACACACTAAGCAATATCTTACATGTGCCTCTCAACCCTTCCACAGCATCAATGCCTATTTGCCTTTTTGTCAACTTAATGACAAAGCGACAAAGCGTAAACCATTGTCTCCTGCAATGATCTTGGTTCTAATTGCATCCACGTAACACAACACAGCGAAATGTACATTTCATCAAACAAGTAACAGTATCTGATATTCTGAATATTAACATACTAGAAGATTTACAAATCTGATCAATAGACTAGAATGTACCTCATTATCTTCCCATTCCCAATGGAAATCATACCATACATATATGCTTACAAATTGCATCCAACTGCAAACTGCACTTGCCCAAATCTAGTCACCTAATGTGTTGGTAGTTCTGGGCTTCTTCTACTCATTATTCCTAACAAACTACATACTCTAATCAGCTGGCTCATTATGCAATGACAGATCAGGGTATCATTTTTTTGCAGTTGTACTCAATTTATAAGCAGATATATACGGTATCTCATTATTTTCTGACTACTGAAAATTATTAATTACTTGCTTGTGAATAATGAGGACTCCTCTGCCAGCAGCAAAGCCGTATGTGTCAACAGGCCACATTTTAAGCTGTTGTAGTTATGACCCTGAAATACTGGCAGATTATGTGACGATGTATACCAGGGTCTATTCTATATGGATTGGTTTAGTGTTTCATGGCTAAGCAACCAAAGTCCGATCCAATTGCAAACAACACAGAACCTGATCTGCCATTGCATACTGTGTGCTGACAGATCAGAGTCTATGTTGTTTATTCAAATGATTACTCCCAACAAACAGCATCGACCCACATCTATGAACCATATATGCTCCTGTTTCTTTAAGTTGTCTCTTTTTGCATGCAGGAATGCGAATTGGCACATTTTATAATCCACCAGCCTGCAGGTGTTATGCTATTTTGAAAATTAAGAGTGCACTGTATGCAAAGATAAATATATTAAACACAACGATAGTAGCATCTGTGGGAAACATCAATGGAATTAAAACTTCTACCGAGTCATAGTAAATGATAACCGAAGATTATAGTTCTTCTCATGTATGCAGAGTTAGTCCTTGTTATAAATTTTTTGCAAACCTATTAGAATATTAACTTTTAACATAAATGACCTTTGACCTAGTAGCTACAAGGCAAGGTATCTATTATGATAGTATCTGTGGAAACTCAATTTTACCTTGCTTATGCAAACTGCTTTGTTTTAAATATATACTGTGTTGACTCCAATTTTATATACACTTTTTATTAGTTACTTTTGCAGGTGTGAAAATACTGACAGGTAAATGCTAAATTTTTTTATATTACTAAGCATGTACATCTTTAAAAAGAAAATGCACAGGCATAAAAATCTGAGAACAAAAAAATATCAGCATGCTTGTGGATAAATGGTTTACCCAAAAATCATTAATCCAAATATTGTGACAATGTTTTTCCTCCATATGCACAAATGATCAGTCTACTAACTTAAGTGAGGGATTAAACTTGCCTGGACCTCGTGCTAATAATCATCGCCCGATAATCAAATCCTTCATAATGTAATGATCAATATTGTCACAAGAGGTGGTCAGCAACATGCATATTTCTTCAAACAAAGAAACAGACTATCCTGAAACTGACAATTAAATGATCCTGTGACTGACAATTAAATGATCCTGAAATGGACAATCTTACAAATTGAACATTGCTCTAGCTTGTGCATCATTACCTCCAGATTAGTGAAAATTGAAAATAATGACAAGGGCACCTGCTTAAATTTCTATTTGGTCATGTCTCTTAATTCCCATGGAGGTGCAATGGACAATAATTATCCTGCAGTGACCATGATGAAATCCATTTTTCTTTTGTCCAGCTGGAAATGTAAAATCAAACTTGGCATCAGAGCTTGACTAATTATCCATGGAACAACTGAAATGACATTGAGTTAAGTACACTGCTGACATCAACAACTATTTATTGCATTCAAACCCATGAATCAAATGGTGATATTAGCTAAACAAGTATTAGCTTTCCAAAAGATTGAAGGCTTCCTATATTTAATTGCTTGGTTTGGAAAGAAAGGGGAAAATAAAGGATAGTGGCACAGGGCAGGATAAGTAGGGGTCAGGTGGTCTATTTGAAGCTGGAAGATTTCATTAATGTTGAACAAGTGTGGGATAACTTTAAATAGGAATATTTTTATCTTGTTAATGCTGAGAATAATGATTTTTAGAATTCTGGAAATCCATGTATTGTGAAATATCTATGTAAAGATTGGATTAGCTCTCAAAAAAACATTTTTTTCCAAGAACATGAAACCTAAAGTAGTCACGTGCTTTTGACATCATGAATCTTAGGAAATTTAGTTTCACTGCATAGACATGCATTAAAGAAAATAAATTGTTATGGGTTAGCGTATGACATAACCTAGAATGATGCTATATGCAAGTACTTTCAATTTTTGCCATGCATTGGTAAATATTTATACTATGGTATATACTCACTTATGCATTAAATCTGCAGAAAACAATCCCTGATCTGCCATTGCATTATGTGCCATCAGATCAGGGTCAATGTTGTTTAACTGATTACTCTTAACAAATTGCATAGACCAGATCTGCTCGTGCATTACCATATACTCACTTATAAAACATGTCCAACAGCACAGACCCAGATCTGCCATGACACAACATACTGGCTGATGAGGAACTGTGCAGTTTGTTAGAAGTAATCAGTACAACAAACACCATGGACCCTGATCAGGTGCATTATGTTATTGCTGATCAGGATCTTTGTTGCTTGCAGATTGACTCATCTTACAAGCAAGCATGACTGCAGATCTGGGTCTGTACAGTTTGCAGTTGGACTGGACTTACAAGCAAGTTTATACAGTACATTTTCAAGGCTACAATGGTTATAATTGTTTTTTCAGTGTGTCTTAAAATGCATATCTAGCACCATGCTTGCATGCACTTTTCATTGTGGATAATTTCAAGAAGCTAACTTCAGTAAACTACTGTACAACAGTTTCTCTTTGCCATTTTGTTTTTGTGTAAACGAAAAATCTGCAAATTGAGGTATGGAAAGAATGTTAATAGTTTTTGCCTAATTCAAGTGTCTGCAGCCTATGGCATCCCAGACTTGTTGAAAAGAAACTCTATACAAGTTGTGTATTGTACATACTAAAAGCTATAATTAAGTTTGAGGGACAAATATGACTTGGCACCAGCACTCTACAATTGAGCTGACCTGGCACAGCAGTTCTAAAGGGATGCTGATGCCTGGTCTAATTTATAGTTTGAAATAATTTACACGATGATATGGACGGAAGAGTTTTGCGAGATCTGTGGTTGGACAGTTTAATACTAACACATACTACCTCTCCGAAATGTATTGAAATACACCCAAAACTAAAGATCAGGAATGAGTTGGGGGAAGGAAACTTAACAGATACAAAAACCTTTTGATTTTTGATCAGTCAGGAGTTACCTTAAAGGCCTACTAGTTAACCACAGCTAGAGGTCTGATAGGTTTTCACACAAATAAAAATTCCCCAATACAGTATTTAATCCAAGTAAAAATCAAGACACAAAGAACTTCAAAATTTCTGAACGTTATGTAGATTGACATCACAAGGTCAAGAAAATAAGCCTCATTTGAGTGGACAAAAAATGTGCACACGACAAGATTTTGCACCAGAGTCAGCGATTCACACTTTCTAAAAGGAGCCCTGTGTGGCCGAGTGATCGAAAGGTCTAGCCTTTACTGATCACTGCCATGCCAGCTCAAGTCTCAGGCTTGGCCAATGTGGATATGTGAGAAAGCTGCCAGTATCTTCCTGTGGGTAGGAGGTTCTTGCCAGGGTTTTCCAGGATTCTTCTTCTACCATTCATACTGTCCACCATATATAGCCTCTTTTGTACTGAGAAATGGTGCTACCCCCCCCCATAAACAACACTTTCTTAATCAACTGAAACTGCCGTAAAACGAAGGTCCACTGATGTTCCCAAAACATTCCATGAATTCAAGATAAGACACGTACCATTTTTCTTCTTTTAACTGCTGTGTAGAAACCATCTTTGATATTCTTGGGTTATAATATTTTTAAATCAGCCTATGCGGCAAACATAATGAATGTTACGATTGGCGCCATTTTTATTTAGGACCAACCAGACACCTATTAGAAGACTTATGTTGAAAATCCAATTTGATATGACCGTCCATCAATGTGAATTTGCGGAAAGATTTTAAATATGTTTATTGTGGCAGCCATGCATGCATGTTGAAGTCAGATTAGCACAATTTTTATTCAGAAGCATCTATATATCGTAACTGGTCTTCTAGTAGAGCCCTATGCCAATACAAATTTCCATTAGAAGTAACAAAGATTTTCAAGATAGTTTCCATGGTGATCATACTGTATGTTGAACTGGCACAACTTTCATTAAGTACAAAGTGGACATCATAAGAAGTCTTCTGCCCTAATAGAAAGAACTTGTTCTGACTTGTACATGATATATACTTGACTTGTATAGGACCTGTAGGTCACTTATAATTTAATTCTATTTTGCATTTTGAATAAAGTGAAATCTGTATAGGTACAAGTACAGTGCAAGTGAAAAAAGTATGGATCCATACTTCACCTATATTTCACTTATAAGCGACATACACGTGGTAAAAGTCTTTTTTGGTTGATCATAAGTGAACACTTTAGTTCATGACACTCATTTTCTAAGTATCAGTTTACTGCGAAATATAGTCTCATGTCCATGGTTACTGCAAACTATAATCCAAGTTCAGTAAAGGTGCTATAATTTTCTTCCTTCCTTCCACAGATGTATCAATTTCAATGAATCATATTAGCAACAATATCAACGAAACACACACACACACACACAAAGAATTTCATATTGTTTTATTTAAAAGATTAAAATATTTTATAAAAGAAATCTATTGAAATAAAACTTCCAATTTTGATGGATTTTATGTACCAAATTCAGAAAAATGCAATATCAAGTGTGTGTGTGTGTATATGTGTGTGTGTGAATTGCAACATTGGGACCTGAGTGAGCAAACACAACACATTGCAAACACATTCTAAACCAACATTAAATTATTTTCTATAAATTCATTTCCAGCAATATTATTTGGTACCAAACATTCAACTGTGTGTATTCTAATGAAATGATAAAAAAATATTTATTACTGGACACAAACAAATTTGACATCAAGATGTTTCAAACGCCAAAATCCGCAGCTTGAAAGATTTCCATGGCAACTGCTATCATAATTTAGACTTGGCCACTCTTCTGTTTCCAGAATTTAAACCAAGGCCAACTGCATCAATGGAATTATGTTACAATGACTTGTTCCCTATGGCAGTTTTGTTCCATCTGCTCTGATTGTTTTCCAGCACCATGCCAATATAGAAATATTCAGGATTCACATGACTGCAACTGAATCTGAGACAGCCTTCATTTAGCATCTCAAGTAGAATGGCACTGAATTCTTAACAACTGCCACCTGAGACATGCTTTCCAATCAAGTTGTGGGGGGCCTACCTGATAATGGATGGACTCTGCTTTGAAAGTACATTTTATTAAAATACTGTACTTGTTACTTGGGGTACAAATTATCTGTCTGATTATCACTTATTTGTTTTATTTCATTTAACAGTCTGATACTAAACAAGCTGTTTCAATGTGTTGGCTCATTAAGCTGCAGACTGATGACCTGGAAATCATTTCTCATATTGTCATTAAACGGAAATGAATGAGATTATTTTTAAGGTCATAACTTGCAGGCAGCCATTTACATGTATAAATCCCATAAAAGTTAAAACTGATGACTTTATGCCGCTTATAATGACCTATAATTATACTAAGTGAATGACTCGCATTATGCTTTATTTAGAAGTGAAATGTCTAATTTGCATATGAAATGCCTAATCTGCATATAAAATCCTAACCCTTCTCTTTCATTTTACTCGTAAGTGACCATAAATAATGAGAATAGTAACCTATAATCCTATTTTTGAAATCAAGACCAACTAGACACCGCAAGAAGTCTTCCACTGAAAACCATATGCTGGCATGACTTTACATTCGGGAGGAGCAATAACTAGGTTTTCAAGACTGTGGCCATATTTGATATCAGATCATTACAATAGTTACTTATGACTAACTAGACACCGTAAGAAGTATTTCTGTAAAATTTCATGCTGGTATGGCTTTCCATTCAGGAAGTCTTAGCAAAAACTGAAGTATAATTAAATTTTTACAGGAAGCTTTCATTGTTGTCTTGTCTACGCCAAAAAAAGGAATGTTCTTAAATTACCGACCTTTTTTTAAAAAAAAATTATTCATGTTGGAATGTTATGTTGGGGCAAGCTCAGACTTCCCACAGGCATGTTCAATTTTCCATTCTGCTTGCCCTGGGGAAACTGACTTTTATTAAAATGCTCTCAATACCAGAGTAGCAATAACAAGATTCTGTAGATGGTTGTTGTGATGGCCATACTGGATGTCTGAGCATCGCCATTTTCATTTTGGTCAAACAAATTCTTGGGATGAATGTTTATGTCAAGTTTCATGCTAATCCTCCAATCAGTTTACAAGCAGTGGTGACGAAAAATTTGCACTAATTGACAGACTGACATCAGATGGCCAAAAGGCAATCCCATAAGCTCTTCTGGTCAATAGATGGAATCATCTCGTGCCCTTTCTACACTGACACGACAATAATAAAGTCCTGCACTGATATGTCAGAATTCTACTTCAGCCAATCATGTGTCCTGTCTGATAAGGATTTTAGGCATATTTTCATAAAAATAGCTGAAATACCTTCCAAAATTAAAATGCTCTGTACCCCGACACAGAGCAATAAAGCGAGTGTTTTTGATGCTTTTTGTAGAGTCGCCAACCAAGAGAAAGATGCCGAGATTACCTATGTTGTTTTACTTGAGATCATCTCAAGATCAATCTGCAGTGACCAAAGCTGCACACACACACATACATATTCAGTGTGGTCTTATTGAACAAAACTTGATTACACCTGATTAATACATTCAGCTGAGTATCGATTATCTTCAGGCAATGAACAACAAAAATCTCGCCCACTCATCTAAAATTCCCAGTCTGAAATATCAACAGAAGAACACACTTGTAAGACAATAATGATAACAAGAAAGAAAGATTTAATTTATTAAGCTCTGAGATGTTCCAAATATATGCCACAGCATAACTGATTAATTAACTTGACTGATTACTGATCAATTCAACAAGCTTCATCGAGTACCTTATGATCATCATATGTAATTATCATGTAGCCATATATATTCAAAAAATTACAGTACACATGTACATCTGATAATAAGATATTTATTATCATGAGCCTTACATCTGATGGACCATTTTCTAAACTTCAAAGATTAAAGTTGGTAAATTGGTGTAGGTTTAATGTCATGTTTCAGCAAAAGATAGTTTATACATGGTAACCAGTATATTTGGTGGAGGAACAACCTGCAAACACCATATTTGCTGGTTGCCTTTAAAAAATGTTACAATAAAGGTCAAACACTGACTTTGTTTGGTGCTGTCAATTTAAGCAAGATGACATGATTTTTGACCTGACCTATTTTAAGTGAAGCCACAATCCAATGAACTTCAGTAATTTTTTTTTGTGATCTAGAACTAAACTTATTATATAAAAACTTTTATTCTCTCCGTCAGTGTGACCTTGACCTTTATTATTCTGACTACCCAAATTTGGAGTCTTCCTTATCACAGATGCAATCTATCCACAATATTTGATCAAGGTCTGTGATGTAGAACTCATATTAGTGTGCAGAACTATTTCTCTTCTTTCAGCTACAGTGACACTGCCTATTTACCCCAAAATTAACAGGTTTCTTCCTAACCTGCCACAATTTGTTAAATGTAGATGGTGGCGAAGTCCCATTAATGGGTACAAACAAAATTGGTAATAAATGTATGACAATATACTGCACCTCACATCAGGTGCATATAACCATAGTCACTGAACAACAAAAAATAGCTCACTCTGACCTACTTTTGCCAGTGGCTAGTAGTATCCTTCAAGATGAATACACCCATACAATGACCAGACTGTATATACAACAGTGTTGGAGTAACGGAGTTAAAATGTAAAAACTAAATGTTGATGCAAGTGACAACAAGAACAAGAAGCACGCCATGAAGTGATCACTATGTCTTGTCTATACTTTATAGGCAAGAGAAAAACCTCATCTACAAATTTATATCGTTCTCATCTATATACCGACTGTTTATAGGAGTTGCACTCGTACAGGCAGTATCAGACAATACCCAAAAAGGTCTCTCAAAAATGCAGGAACAATTAATTAAAGCTTGCAACAGATTTGACGCATGTGATGTATACCTGATTACTAGTTAGGTAAAGTGCACAGACCGAAATGTGTTGTTGCATTATGTGCTGGCAGATCTGGTTATATTCAATTCTCTAGATTAAACAACAAAACAAACAGCACATATAATGATCTGCCACTGCATAATATATTGTTTGCAGCTGGACCGAATTATATGTGAGTAGATGTGGTAGACGTACATGTAATAGAGTTTCTCACTCAAATTATTTAATAAATCCCTTGAAGCGACTTCCTTATTTTGTCAGGGAGTTCATCAAATGTATTTCCAATATGTACTATAATATATATATGACATTCACTTCCCTGAATTATCAAGGAATCTGAAAAATTGTTTTACATTTTTTTATAAAACGGACTGGTGTTGTAGCTTATCCTTCCTGTTCGAGTAATATGTGAACAGAAAGTTTCATGGAAACAGTTACTGTTTGCCATAAACAAAGCTGCAAAAGGAAAAATTTCTTAATGTAATGAATGCTTCTAAAAAAAATTAATAACATGACTAATTAAGCTAAATTCCCATGGAAATGTACACCTGGCGATATTGATTGGTGTGGATGCAAGTTGCATTACTGAGTAGGAATTATTATTGCATGATGTTATGATCATGTAGTTCAATGCACTAGATGTAATCGATTTAAAATTTCCATGTACCTTGTATACTTGCTTATAAGATGAGCCCAATTGCAAACTGCACAGACTCATATCTGCTGTTACATAATGCACTGGCAGATCTCTGGGTTTGTGCAGTTTGTTAGGAGTAATCAGAAGAACAAACAACACAGATCCTGATCTGCAGTCGCATTGTGCTACAGCAGATCAGGATCTTAGATGTATGCAGTTGTATCTGACAAGCGAGTATATATAGTATTTCCATCAGTCAATTAGTAAGAGTGCAAACATCAAAATTTAAATAAAATACCAAACAGCTTAAAATCAAGGCTTGTAGAAATGACACCCGTAAATATTGATTGCTGCAGATGCTGACTGCGCTATCGGCAAACACAAATACTCCAGACTGATTAGACTCTTAAAAGCAAATTCCAAGAACTAATGTCCTCTGCTGCAAATTGGAAGTATGGGCGTGTAGTTTTGAAGAGTAATGGGCAAACGACAATAACGATACAGTAAAGGAGTTGAAGCAAAGGGAAACTACTGATGAAACAGTACATTACCAATTAAACATATGTGAGGTCTCACCAATATAACAATGCAAAAAGAACTTGAATTCAATATTTAACAGCCATAACTCCAGTAAACAACGACACAGAAAGCTGATAATCAAATTCCATCTACCATTTATACTTGCTTAAATGTCGGATCCAACTGTAAACTGCATAAACCCAGATTTGCCATCACAATGCGCTGTTCTATAGGACTACATGTAATCAGTAGAATAAAACAACACTGACCCTGAGCTGCCAGTACCTTATGTAACAGAAGAATAGGATCTGTGCTGTTCGGAGTCGGACCCAACTTTTTAAGTGAGTATATACGGTATGGGCTGTCATTATAGAACTGCCTGTAAAACTATTAAAATCCAATGAGATTTAAATGAATTACTGAGTGGAAGCAAAAAGGGTTGGGTTCCACAATCAAGGCTAGCGTTTGAATGGGGTAAAATGCCCCAATATCCAGGGCAACTAAAAAAGCGATGGGCATCAGAAATCTGATGGAAGTAGCCCAATTACAACATAAAAAAGAACAATATTGAAAGCTTGGATGTGTTTTTGTTGGGCTAGAAGTTCTGAAATGAAATTTTTGCCCCTGAATACAGGATGGATTGAATAAGAAATAAAGATGTGCCTCAAAAATATGCACAAAAGTCACGCATTTACTTGATTTCTTTTGGCAAGACTTCTCAGTAATTAAAATGAATCCCACAACCAGATGTCTTACAACAGATTCTAACATGCCATACAATCGTTCTAATACTGCTGAAATGGTCGGTTTAGAAGTTGTCATCTTTCCAAATTTTAGAACTGAAAATGTTTTCAACATGTACATAATAAGAAGCAACATAAAACTATTGTAAGAAGTGCAGGAACAAAAACAAACTTAATGCGTGAGATGTTCCATTGTTTTTCCCCTGGATCTTGATTGCCTTCAGAACATAAGGATAATAAACCAAAGCATTTCATCAACAGTTCATCTTTGATAAAAAATGATCATATTTTGTTGGCTGATTTTCAAAATTTTCCTTTCATCTGTGCTCCCTCATTTTAAAACTGTCCAAGTACATTGTACTGCACCACTCATTATAATGCTATCCACTGAAGCCAGAGTATACTGCCTTATACTGTCTTACAATGAATTTACATTATACAGTATCCCCTCATTATAACACTGTCCACTGGAGTTGTACAGTATGCTGCCTTCTATGTTATACATATAATTTTAGTAAATTTATATTGGATCCATGATCGAACTTGCTTTATAACAAGAATTACATTACAACAAAGCAGCTTATACTGAGGGAATGTTTTACAAACAAGGGTTCCTTGAGATGCTGCAACCCATGAAATAATAATTAATATAACCCAAGAATCTACACCCTGATCCGACTTATCAAAACTTTAACATACAATCTAGATATCAACACTACATACGTTGGTAAAATGACACCAAATTGTCCCACCATGATGTCACAGGTGAGAAAATCAACAAAAAAAAAATTCTTTTATGAAACACTAGCTACATATATGATGTATATTGGCAACAGATCCTCAGGCAAATGTGTGTATGTGGGTCGTCCATACATGCCACAGCTTGCATTTCAATTTCCTTTGATCTTTCCAGCTGATGTGACAATTTGCCCTCTAATGTATTTTCGGAGTTTTGCTTCCTTCTGTAGTACTGGGTTAGAGGAAGCAGTAAAAAATAATCAAGGGTTTATTCCATGAAACTAATAATCATTTTTGTCCTACATTTGATCAGACAAAAAAAAATGTGTTTCTGGTTGGCTGATCATCCATGTTTCTCATTAATGCCCCTTTCCCCCATGGTAAAGACAATCATGACATATATATATATATATATATATATATATATATATATATACACACACACACACACACACAATGTTTAAGAAAAAAAAAATTGCCTACCTTAATTTTAAAACCGATGCAACAAGAAACATTTATATTTGGGGGTGGGAGGGGCCTCATTTGGTTGTTTGAATTGGTTCAACATTTGAAAACAATGAATTTTTTAAACAATTTAGTTTAAAAAAACAGGAAAAACTGATTTAATGATCAAATATTTTTCCAAAATTTATTCTGATTGACCACTTTCTGATTTTGTCAAGTTATACTGCCAGATGGATTATCACAAAGTCTCTAATACAATTACAGTAGCTCAACTGATTGAGTGTCGGCCACATAATTCAGCAGTTATCTGACTCCAACCCAGGCTAGCCCAAGTCAGTTGATTTGATGCATCTTCGGGAAACGCACTTGGCTACCATTTCCTTGGAATGATATAGCCATTATCTTAACAAGTTCCATAACAAGTAATAAAACAAGAACATTCATTTCAGTGTTCTCCAGAATCATTTTTATTCAATTTATTTTTTACGATTTCTATGCTTATTTCATAATAACCTGATTCACTGCAATTTTAAGCATATTTCTTTTCCTGCAACGTTAGTTCTGTTCATAGTCAACATGTATCATCATCAACATCTGCAACAAGCATCTGCAAGTGTCCATTTACACATCAAAATTCCTTCTTGGAAATAAAAGTGAATTTCTGGTCAGATGCTGCAGGACTAATAAAAGTACAGCAACAGACTGATTGTGAAAGATGTAAACACATAAAAAATCTTTTCACTGGGATCCCTTCATGGTCATCAATTTTATGCTCTTTACAGTGCAATAGAATGTACTAAATATGCTCACTGTTATTTCGTGCTACTGCTGACATAACCCTCAGCCACATGAATTAGAAGCATGATTTTTATGTATACAATAAACTGAGTGACACTATTATACATTTCCTCCTCTCCCAAATTTCCATAGTTTTAATCAGTAAATAAATATTAGATTTTAAGAAGAGAATCGCTGTCAATTAAAAATAATTCAAAGTGATGGGAGTTATGTAAACATTAGATATAGTACTAGTTTGCAGCTGGAGTTTGATATAGTCCTACCACGTAAGACCCATCAGGGAGTGATGGGTCTTACTGCTTAACTAACGGTGCTGTGTAGCGTATTTTGATGTCGACTAACAGTGTAACGAAAGTAAAATTTTCACGAATATCACACACAACTGGCAACCAATAACGACACTTTTCTACAAAGTAAAGTTATAATGTTTTTGTCAGACAGTACTTACCCTGTGGACTTTTCTCTAATAAATTCAAATTCTCACAAAAGAAGGACCTATTTCCAAAGTATCGTTCGCCTACATTTCAGTTGGCTGGAAAGCAATGAAAGCTGGGAATGCTGAAATCGGGTTAAGTTGAAATATTATTCTTTAACAAAACGAATAAAAATATATTATGCCTATTGGAACTGTAAGCAACACTGCGTTTCATTCAAGAAACATATCCCACATATGAACTTACTTGAACATACTTCAGTGTACCTGGACTACCGTTGCATTGCAACAAATTCAAATGTCAACGGAACATGAAAATGTGTCCATTTGCTAGTGTCATATTTTGATTCCACCAGGATAAAGACAGCACAGTAAGTATATTAATTAATACATACATCAGTAGAAGAGTGTCGATATAGGCTGCCAACAGTGTGAAATATTCCTGAAACTTTGACTATTCGTTCTAATGTCAACTGACATCGGAACAGGCTATGCACGGCCGTTATTTGGGTAGTAAGAGAGTTTGACACAGTTAGGTGCCTTCTCAACTGATGATAACTAATCTTTACTGAACTTGCTTTTATATGCAGTGAAATAGCAGATAATTAATTATCAGCCTGATATATTTTAGCTGAAAAAGATTGATTTGCTAAATCAAAAGGCATCGGGGTAGCATGGTTTGGGCATGACATGAACATGTAAGCACATCAACAACCAAGCTTGCAATATAAAATTCGTAGCATATCCACCATATTACATCAGCCTGGGAAGACCTTCGAAACTGACAAGGATTCAACAAAAAGTGGAAAAGTGAAACCTCCCTAACTTGCCCTTCTCAACCCACCTTCTTGCTGTATACTAAACTGATCTATATAGGTGGTTGTAGTATTAAGAAAACCTCCATACACTGTAGTGGCCACCACTATCAAATTGCTAAAACGGATAACATCAGTGTCCAGCGAAGGGGAGTGAATTACTGGCCAACATTTAAAGCCATTCCATTAACAGAACTAAAGAAATCATGCATGAATAGTTAACACCAACTTAGGACCAAAAGTGATCTATGTATTATATGTCTACTGTAGCTTGCTTTCAGTGGCAAGCAAAAACATTCCATGTGAAATCTGCCACATGATCATTTATAACAAAACAAAATATCCAGTTTCCACCATGTACATTTTGACGTTTAAATCTCCAATACAGAAAGTCAACCATTTACTAGAATACCAAGGAATTCCAGATCTAATTTAATTCAAATCTGCATTCACTAAATCAGAAATCACAGCAGATAACAGTACTGAAATTTGGTGGCTGTGAAACAAATCAGTCTTTCAAAGAAACCAAGACTGACTCTATAACAATGATAATGACCTGTTCTTAGTGAAGCCACAATGAACTGCCTAATAGGTCTGGTCACCCAAATAAAAGGCCACTTTCAGGAATTAGAAAGTAATAATGCAAGTGATATGGGTAAATTCCACATTTTATTGCCCTTTAATAAAAATTAAATTACAGTCTGAGCATGACCAACCAATTTTGTTACTAGATTTTGACCAAAATTAAAGTGGGATCAGTCACAGCAAAAAGACTTCTTGAATGTTAGTTTTAGTGTAATGACAAAGGATTAAGCATTGAGGTGGTTGCTGAACAGATGTAAACATTATTACTGTAGCAATAAGGATACATTTGCACAAGTTAAAATGTAACAATTAAAACTTTTTTAAAAACCAAAATATTTGGATTTTTAGGTCACATACCTGCCATTTTATAACATAGCTGCCTGCCCTTTATTTCGGCACTCTGAATCATTTTGAAATAAATATTTTTTTTATTTGCAAATGATAATTTACTGTATATTTAATTCTTTCTGGTATTTTTTGTTTAAAAACATGTACTGACTGTAAATGTTAAAATAATAGAATTGATTAGCACACTGCTTAGGTTTACTGCCAGTTCTGAACTTAAATAAACCACTAAACTATTCAATATTTTTTATTGTTACATGTAACTGCACACAGACTATTTCTACCACTGTATGTACTTGTTTGTAAGCCGAGTCCAAGAACAAACTGCTGAGAACCAAGATCTGCCATCATCATTACTCTGGAGATCTACATCTATTCAGTTTGTTAGAGTACATCAGCAGAACAAACAACACAGACCTTGATCTGCCAGTACCTTATGTGATACCAGATCTGGGTCTATGTTGCTTGCTGTTGGACTCTATTTAGAAGTAAGTACAGACAGTAATTAAGACAAAGAGACCAAACAACAAGTTCTTTCAGAAATTACATTACATATGATATACAATGGTTTTGCATTACCATTGTTTGTTCAAAGTAAATAATTTACATGCTATTACGTGCAACATTAAGTATGTCTGTTGCACATTTTAGCACCGAAAACAAATGAACTACCAGACCATTAAATGGCTTTTCATGACTATTTAGTTTATTCATGATTGTATCAGAAGACTGCACAAAGCAATAATTCCCTCAATTAAAAAAAATGCGTTACTGTCCATTCTTGTCTGTGAAGGAATGAGCATTTTTCTCAAAGGGTCTGTATATCGGCTGTTTGAGCATGGGGAATCCAAGTATAAGCAAGAGTCCCTAAAAGAGACCAACCCTCTGCTAGCCAAAAAGAATTTCCTGGACTTCAAGTATGAACATTTCCTCTTTTTAACTGCTTTAATATTCTTCTGTGACATGAAGATTATCAAATTAGTTGCTGCAGTGAACATAATTTGTCTTTAGGTGAAAATCCCATGCTGGTTATCATTTCAAGTTTTGCAGCCATAACGAGTTCACACTTTCTTAAAGATGGATGTCTTGTTGTTGGCCATGCTGGATATCAGACTGGCACCCATTTCACTGAGGACCAACTAGACATAAACGTCTTTTGGTTAAAGCAAAATGATGACATGATCTGCCATCCAATAGATAGTTCCCGAATGACATCAGCCGCCATATCTGTGGTCAGCTGGCAGATTTACTGTTGACTTTATATGGTGTTTGGAAGTTGAAATAAATTCATTGAATCTCATGATACTTTTACGAAAGTTACATACATAAACAGAACGCAAATCAAGCTTTCTGTTAGTATCTATATTTGTGATTTATAAGTTGACTGCTTCAGTGTGCCTCGTTAAAAATGGAAAATTTTGGTGATCGCATATAGGAGAAACTGCCCAGGTAAAATGGGCAAAATATCGTCTGCTAGTGACGTCATCTGGAAGCATCTATATAGCAGCAACAGGGTTTTCAAGATAGAATTTTATTACTGCAATTTAATAAAATGTTTATGCTGATGTTAATACAGGAAGATTAGAAATAATATAACTTTCAAGCTGGCAGCTGTGCTTATCACACTGTATTTGCCAACAGCACAATTTTTCTTCAAGACTAAGTACACAACATAAAAACTCTTCTAATGAAAACCCCATTTTATACAACTTTTCATTTAGGAGAACCAGTAACAAGATTTGCAAGATGGCTGCTTGAGTGTCAACACTTTTTATGTACTGACTTGACCTTCGGATGAATGTGTTATATAAAGTTTCATGGCAATCCTCCAAGCAGTTAAGGCTGAGTAGTGACCTATTGATGGACAACAGATCACACCATGACCATACATACTGAAAATCTATGACAGTACTTACAGTCATCAAAAAGAAAGATGTATTTAAACAGTACATGTATACAGAGCAAAGACAGTCATCTGGCAGACTCGTCTCATCAACAATAATGAAAGGGTGACAAGGTTCAGTGGCTGGTTTTGTAATGATTTTTTAAAAAAATTTACACACCTGAATGAGGTGTACCATAAATGATCTCATATAAGTCGAATCCAATTGCAAACATCACAGACTCAGATGTGCCACCACATAATGTGCTGGCAGATCTGGGTCTATGCAGTTTGTTAGGAGTAGTCAGTAGAACATATAATACAGATCCTGATCGGCAGGCACATTATGCTATGGCAGATCAGGATCTTTGTTGTTTTGCAGTCTGACTCCACTTATAAGCGAGTATAGACGGCACTTTTTATCCATGAAATTGTGCATTAAACAGTAATGTATATACAAGTTAAGACAAGCTGCAAACAACACAGACCCTGATCTGCAGTTGGGGTCTATGTTGTCTGTTCCATTGTGAAATCACATACAGTATACAAGTCAACTTCAACTACAAACACTGGATAAAGCGACAGCAGATCTGGGTCTATGTCATGTTGTTTTATTGATGAACCCTAGCAAACTGCCCTGGACCCAGACACACTGGTGCATTATGCTACAGTAGATCTGGATCTCTAGAGTTTTCAGTTTGACTTCACTTTAAAGTGAGTATATACAGTAAGTATGCAGTGGTCTCCTGAAATTACATTTTGATTGGTTTAAATGGCACTTTCAACACAGAATCATGCCAAGGAGAAGGGAGCCAAGTGCCTCTACGAAGGATACACTGAGGTAGCCGACCTCGACTGGTCTCCATGGGTGTGGAACCAGCAACTCCTAGCCAGGAGTATGATTGTCTGTCAAATGAGCTACCACAGCCCCTGCTGAAATATCATGTAAATAAATAGTGCAGTTTTTTTTATATTAGTTGTTTTGTACATCAATCAGCATTAGCAAACTCCACATGGCTAATCATCAGAGAGGAGCACCTTTTCTGTACAAACACACCTGTAACAGACATTTCTTGAGTGATGTCACTAACAATTACACTACTGCCAAATACCAAAGTCAAACACATGCTGATACCCATAGATTACTAACCAATACCATCACTAGAAACGGTACTGCATGCTGTGTCATAAAAGGCATAAAAATTGAAAGACATTCGTGTCCAAAGTTCACCACCGAGCTAGCTGATTGTGACCAATGACATTGAGTATGACATTATTTTTCAGCAACTTTGTTATAAACTTATCAGTATTTACTTAGCATCGTTTCAGTTCATCAATGATGTAATTGTTGCATGAATAAAATCTGACACATGATGTAATATTCCATCTTAGTTGTACTGACAATAGGCTAATTATTACCAAGTCACCATGAAACTGATGACATGTATCAAAACAAACTTTTTACTAATTAGCTGAAATTTTAGAGTCTGCAAATTTGTCACATTTCACTGGACTTGAAAGTCAGCTAAGGCATTACACTAGCCAGAATAATGATTAGGAAGCAGGCAACTCACCCATCGCCTTTGGCTTGGGCATGGTTTTAAATATTGTGAATCCATTATTAAGATTAAATTTGTGATTGACAAGTTAAAATATAAATATTTATCTCCGTTTTGTCAAAACTTGCTTCAAACAGTAATATTCACATCATGAGGAATGTCTATGCTGTAAAATGTGGGGTACAAAATAGAAAAGTCAGATCATGTCTACTATGGAAATTTAATGTCCTCTATCTCAATATTTTTGTTTTGGATTTGCCCACAGGCAAATATTACAAATCTGAGTTTGCCCTAGCAGAATTTGAGCTTTTTCCTGGGCATCAAGTAGATTTGTCCAGTCCCATTCTTAACCACATTGCCACTGGGCTCATCACCCACCCATGCCATAAAGCAGCTTAAAGTTTCATGACCAAAGTTATGATAAACCATTATAATAATAATTAATAATAATTTGTTCTTTGAAGTCTCTACCCTTATTTTCTACCTTTATTTTTAACAGTGCAGGAAACTTTAGATGAATGCACACTCAAATTAGTTAAAAAAATATTTATCACTGAATTTAGTATATTAGTGCAGTTCAGTTATTGTAAATTTTGCCTGCTGTATGCATTTCCAATGAAGAACAAACCTTTATTAACATCCGTTATGTATACAATGGCTGATATTTCGATAGGTCTGAATGTTTTTCTAACATGATTCAAGTTAGTATGGGTCACACTGGTTAGTTTTGCATAAAATGGCCAACTTTCTTCCTTTTTACACTAAAAAATTTACCATTTAGACTGGAAAAGGGTGTTCAATCAAAACCCCCAAACTCTTCTAAATCTGCCCCATAGGCATGACATATTTGACCTTTCAGTTAAGAAAAAAAAACCCATTAATGACAGGCAGTTCCACTAACAACCCCACCCCCCATGTACTTGAATGAACACCTAAAGTCAATCACCAAAGAAATTTTGGGGTGTACACTTTGGCATACAGGCTACATACCATCATCATACAATTCTCTGAATTTAAGTCTGGATATACTGGCACTAATATCTATTCTAATGGAAGGTCAAATGAATAGGTAATGCATCTCTTCTAATGGAAGGTTAAATGAACATGTAATTGTTGAATCATACATATTTTTGTGGTTTTGAAATAACCCCAAAAGTCCTACTAAGAGTATAGTTTCAAGCACTTTATCTCCCGCTCCCCATAAATACTATATACACTTACCACTTCTTTGAATGCCAGTTTTTCCTTCTAGTTGAAATAAGAAACAAGATTTAGTAATCCAATCCGAAAATAGTTTCCATTATCAGACAATTATAGAGTTTTAAATCCTTTTTGTACACCTTATTTCTCGAGAACAAAAGTGTAGCAGACTGTGTTTACACATAGCAGCATAAGATGCCCCGTTGTTTGTGTTCAGGCAAAGAGATTACAAAGTCGCTTAGCGGTGTTAGGATCTGCAATCCAGGTCAGCCCACGTATAATGGCCAATGAGTCAGATAAAACATTTTTCTTCTTCCACAAGTTTGCCTTGAAAAGCTTTTGAAATGGACAAGAGTCAATACAGCCCGTGTAACATAAAATCCATTCTCTGACTTGACCAAACAATGACAGTCTTAGCTGCCGTTCACACAACTGTCCACACTGTTTTATATCCTGTACACTATTGGGATGTGTTTGCCTTTGTAGGTAGACGAACAAAACAGGTACCAGTTAAAGATGCAGGTGTAATGTAAAGCCGCAGTTACAACTAACTGCACCAGATCTGCAGACAGGAAATTGTAAACAGTGTGGAACACTGTCAGTACTTGTGAACAGTTAGGATTTCTCTCAGCTGATAGACTAGTCACGCTCCAGTGCCTCTGAATGGGGCACTACCATGGGGAAATTCAATACACCACAGACAGTTAAACCTAACAGTACACTCATTGTTTAAGAAATGACTCAATCTAGAAGCATGAGCTTATCTTCAGAGATAATAACACGAAATAACACATGTAGAACTATAACAGTTTTGAGCCACCATATAAAGAACTGAAATAGATTACTTATTCGTTTATCTCAAAGTGATCCATTTCAAGACTTCGCCTTTGTTTATACGACGGGGACGGAATCCATCATATTGTCACCACATCCAACATTAGGCCCTTGAGACATTAGCTGTAGTTGTGTCTGTGGTCAAACAAAAAGACTCAATTATCTGTTTGGAATGCACTATTAGACTAGTCTGTGACAGGTGCCCCCTTTTGCATATACAGAGAAAATACAAACAAACATGTAGATAGCCATCACTTGTCATGTACGAGATGACACGTATGTGAGAAAAATTACATGCTACATGTACTTAATAATGACTAGTATCCCAAGTCAATTATCTGAATGGAATGCACCATTTGACTATTCTTTGTCAGTTAACTTCCTTCTGTACATGCAAAGAAAATGTACAAACATGCACACAGTCATTTATTTGTCATGTACGCGAGAAAATTGACATCATTCTGTAATGACGACCCCGACCTTCCAGTGTTAATTTAGAAGGAAGTTCATATGAAAGTGCATCATAAAAATAATGTTAAGATATTGGGAAAAACGAAACGCAAAACACATCTACTGTTTTCGATTTATGACCTTTAAAACTAACTACTACCCCACACAGACATCTGTTTGATTTACAAGTTTCAAATATGACCGTACATAGTGAAAAATTCTGAAACAAGATTTATAAACAAATCATACTGACATTTTCCTTCTCGACACAAACTGTTATATAAATGAGCTGTCTATAGTTAAAAATTTATGTTCTAAATCAGCATGTTGTGCAGTCTGTGTGATACATGTTTTGAGAATAAAAATTGGATTAATTAATGACAATTAGTCCCTCCCCCCCGCCAATTTTCATTCCAAATAATGCAAGTTTTACTGATACCCATAGAAGAATATCTACCCCCCACCCAACCCCCATCCCCCCACCCCGCAAATGACTTGATCTTACTCTAATCTTACACAGGAATATGTTTGATAAATAAATACCAGACCATTCTTACCCCCTTAGTTTCATCAACAATGTTATAATTACATGTACTGCAGTATTTCCTTGGGTAATTTTATAGAGTACATCCAAAGTACATCCAACTTTGAACTGGGTAGATCCAGACTGGCCCTCAAAAAAAGTGTCAGCAGATCTGTGGTTTTATGTAATTTAACGTAACTACAAATCTGAAGCAAGCAGGATTAACCCTGATGTGTTGCACATTACTTGTAGGCTGGTACAAGTCTATAATGATGTTGGTGCATTTTATAAAAATGATGAGATAATCTTACATGAACGTTAATTTTAAATGAAATTAATGAAATGAGTCAAATAATTTATATTTCTTAGATACCTTGGTCTTTAAAAAGACTAAATTTATTCCAAGAGTTTCACACATTTCATACAGAAAAATCCTTTTTTTGAAACCATAGAAGAGTGAAATGAAAATATGTTCAGATGTCTTAGTCATTACACTTCTGACTGCATGTTGGTATTCACAAGGTAATGGTAGATTGGGGTCTATGCAGTTTGTTAGTAGTTGTCGGTAAAAAGAACCCTGATCTGCTGGCACATTTTAAAACAGCAGATCATAATCTATGTTGTTTGTAGTTCGACTTGACTGGTAAACAAGTACATTCAGCACATCTTTTAGATGCGTATCGAAAAACTACATATACAATGTGAATAAAGGATGACAGTATTAAACAAGCATGTTGCCTAGTTATGACCAGTCGGTTTCAGAGTTACTGCATCAATTTCAATCACTTTTTTAAAATTCCAATTACTACTACACATTCAAGATCAATAATCTGAAATGAACTGAACTGAAAACCAATTTTTTTGGACAGTTTTTTTTTTTACGATCATCTATCAAGGTGCCCAAAGATGAAAATACTGGTAACACCGCAGGTTCAGGACAGACCCGTGACATTAATCAACAACAACTACTGTAATACTGAATAAGCTTACATCTGTCAAAATCTTGTGATAAAATTTTCAACATGAATGGTTTGCAAATCCCACACAGCCACACAATTATTACTCACATGCAAGGAAAATACTGTATATACTCGCTTATAAGATCAGTCCAAGTGCAAACATCACAGACCCAGATCTGCCATCACATAATGTGCCAACAGATCTGGGTCTGTGCAGTTTGTTAAGAGTAATCAGTGAAATAAATAACACAGACCCTGATCTGCGGGTGCATCATGGCAGATCAGGATCTTTGCTGTTTGCAGTTTGACGACTTATAAGCAAGTATAGATGGTACACAACAGATTTCAGTACAAATCACTTTGATTACTTTATAATACTTACACTAGTGAAAAGTGTGACAGATTTATGTCTCTTCCATTGTATGAAATTTGTTGGAGATACAAAGGATCAACATAAATCATAATATATTGCTGTCATCATTAAAAGTTCTTCATTTGGGATCACAAAATAAAACAATTTTGATATACTTTCACTCTCACGTACAAAATCATATGGGTATTCCAATGTAAATATCCAAGCTTTTAAGTACACTTATGGGATCCATTTACATGCATTATCTAATCTTCATCAAATCAACAGCTGCGTTGTGAACAAAACTCATTGGCAAATGGCGAATTCATGGTGATGCCTTTTTTTGAAAACCTTGTTTGCAAATAATGTAAATGGAATTTGTCCAAATTCAGGATTTTATTTAAAGTAAATATTAATGAGATTCATGTCTAGAGAGGCTTTAATCAATAACTATCTGGATAACAGGGTTAAAATTGCACAAAAAAGTTCTTTTGGAGACACTACTGTCAATGTTAAACTATTAGTTAACCCATGCACAAATATCTCTCTCAAAAATGGGGGGAAAAGAATAGCAAAGGCAAATTAAAAGCATTTTCTGGCAAATGTGGTTAAGTAGATGTGGCCATCTACATCACACAAATGGTACTTAAAATGATCCAGCAGTACATGACAAGGACGCAATTTTGCAGGACAACAAAAAATATGTGCTACTTGCCTAATATAAAATACACACCAGCAACCAAAATTTACTTCATTTTTGGTATACTTCCATGAAAGTTTGACTTCCTTGAGGTACACATTTTCTGATTTTTCTCCCAAGGCTTGCTCATGACAACTGCAATAAATGCCTACTAAAGTAAAGTCCTTTACTTAGTACAATAATCATCAAAAATAACACTGCAAAACTGAGTCTCTTCAACATGATGAAACAGAGATAGAAGCAGTCATGACCAGACCACCTGGAGTTGTCTCCCTTACACTGCTGTACCATGCATAGTTGCAAATATGGTAGCTCAGCATTTGCATTTGTTGAATAAACATTATGCCTAAACCAAATTAAATTACCCTTACACAACAAAAGACCATGCTTCAGATCTCAGACAAGAGCTTTTTCTCAAAAGAGAGTCCAAACCAACAATTTGTTATCTAAGAAAAAATATTTTTTTTTTTTGTTGTTGTACATAATGACTAAGAAAATGTGAAGATTTTTTACCAGATAAAAACTATTTGTTTGAATGAGCTCACATCTGAAGAATTTTTAATTCCATTTAATGATTTTTGATAATTATGTCAAGTAAGCATAATCAGTAAAAAGAAAAAAAAAAGGGGGGGGAGGGGGTTGCATACCTATGCAATCTGAACAAATCCAGCAGGGAAACCCCTTAACCCTATGCAAAGTAACAGAAGTGGATACATAAAGCGCAGCAAGAGAAGAAAATAGAAGAAAGGAAATCCAAGGAAAATGCAGGCAAGGAAGAGGCAGAAAGAAAAAAGCAAGAATACTAGAAGAATAAAAAAGCAAAGGAAAATAGAGACAAAGAGGAAAAAGCCAGGAATACAGAAGACAAAAAGCAGAGGAACTTGCAGATGACAAAAAGAGGGTGAAAAAAAGCTAAGAAACAGCAGAAATAGAAAAGCAATGGAAAAAAGAAGAGGAATCTAAAAAAGTACAAAGAAAAAAAACAGAAAGCAGGAGAATCCTCACCTCTGCCAACCAATGTGAAAAAAACCCAAAATATAATAACCAAGCACCACAAGCCCAACAGACATATCCAACATAAATAGAAATGGATATAGAAACAGAATGAGACACAGATGATACATCCAAGTCTGATGATTACTCAAATATAAAAAGTCTGATAATTACTCAAATACATAAAGAGAGATGATTATTCAGATATATAAAGTCTGATGATGAATATATATATATATATATATATATATATATATATATATATATATATATATATATATATATATATATATGAAGTCTTATGATTACTTGAATATAAAAAGTCTGATGATTATTCAGTTATATCAAGTCTGATGATTATTCAGATATATCAAGTCTGATGATTACTCAGATGTATAAAGTCTGATGATTACTCAGATATATAAAGTCTGATGATTATATATATATAAGTTAAATTCAAATTAAAACAAAGATTGTTTTCAATCACGTCCCCCTCAGAAGAAATTTCAATCTAATTTCCCTACTCAAGCTCAACTCATTTATCACAACCACGTATTTGATTATGTCTGTGTTAAAAAATTCATCAGTTTTCACCGAGGCTAGATAACAAGGATGATAAATCCATTTTTCATAACAACAATACCACACAGTGAGAGAGAGAAAAAGAGACTGTATAAATAATGCATGCAACAACAAAAACATTTCCCACTTAGACACAACTTGATAACTGGACATAGATACATGTGATGTGTATGATTTAGATTTTTAATGTAACTTTCACAATTTTCCAGTCTTACTGCTATGATGTCTGCAGTGTGGCAGTTTGCAGTGATGTCTAAGCTCTGGGGAATCATGCTGCAGACGTAGCTTTACGTCCCACCCAGTCACATTACCCTGACCAGGCTGACCAGTCCTTACACTAACCTCTTAATACTGAGCACCAAGAGAGGCAGCTGCTAGTACCATTTTTGCAAGTCTATGGTATGACTTGGCTGGGGTTCGAACCCGCAGCCTCCTGCATTCAAGGTGAACGCTCTAACCACTAAGGCCGCAGGAGCGGTCGGATATAGATATGCCTGCCTCCGTATACAAAATTGGAAACACAGACAACAATGCAAACACAAATGCACAACACCAAAGAGACAAATTACCTGACTTTTCACAAAAGTCACAAATCCAAACTTAATACCAATTGAACTGAAAGGCATGGAAACTAGCCCAACAGGATTATTTGCCTGACGGGAGAGGAGTACAAACCTAAGTTAAATACCTAAAGGGAACAAAGGAACCACAAAAATTAAGATGGAACAAAAGAAAAGGGCATTCTCAATCCAAATTCTTTTTCCAAAATTCTCATACTATTATTCCTTACAAAAACAACAAACACTGAGAAGGCAGGACATGGGAAACAGCACTTAATCAAAAGTATATTTTCTTTCACATTTGAACAAAACCAGGTGACATTTTGAAGTCCTAACCATCAAAATATGCACGGATGGGTCTAATGATGCTAACATAACTGTCTCCACTAACTAACAGCTTAGACTGAACTGTTGTCACATTGTGCAATTGGGAATGCATTTGGGAATGCCTTCTACCATTTATACTTGCACACAACTCAAATCCAATTGTCAACAACATCAACCCAGAGCTGCCATCATATAATGAACTGGCAGATCTGGGTCTGTGCAGTTTCTAAGAATTAATCAATAGAACAAACATCACTGATTCTGAGTTACTAACACATTATTTTATGGTAGGTCAGGATCTGTGTTTTCTGGAGCTGGATGTGACTTATACTACAGCAGGGTTGGCCAACTAGATGACCTTTGGGAGCCGCAGTACTGGAGGCAATATTGGAAAAAGCCATCTATATATTTTTGCATACATGTAGAAAATGTAAATATTAAGACAAGAATAGAGGATTTAAGACAGAGTGGGAAGAGGAGTTTGTATTTGTGGAGAGTAATGACAATATGAAATAATCTTTTTTGAACATTATTCAGTGTTATTCAGTAGATTTAAAAAATGAAAAAAAAATCCAATTATTTTAGGTACGTCATAAGAGCCGCACCACAGGTTTGATCAAGCAGCATGCAGCTCACGACCTGCACTGTTGCCACCCTTGTTCTAGAGTATATATAATACATGCAGAGTACATTAACTCTGAGATGAAGAGTTTTACCATAATGAATACATTTCTATAAAACAAGAGTCCCTTGAAGGGACTAATTCTCGAAAGACAAAGAATTTCCAGGAATCCAAAGCAAGGCTGCTCCTTCTTTTAACTTCTGAGATTCTCAAGATGGCCACCATAGTAAGAAAAGTACCATTTTCATTTAGGACCAACAAGACCTTGGAAAGAATGAGTGTAAAGTTTCATGGCAATCCTCCAGACAAATCAAGTTGCGAAAACAATGCTGTGCTTTGGGACAGCAGATAACAGGCTATCATTTAAGTTCTTCTGGTCTCTGAAAGGAGATTGATGCCAACTGACTGAAAAGAATTTCCAAGAATTCAAGAGTAGACCATTTTCTTTTTTTAAAATTGCTAAGTGTTGAACCCATCTTGGTAATTTTTTTTAGCAACAGCAAGACTTTTAGATTAGCTGCTGTGGATGCCATACTGGCTGTAAGATTGGCACCATTTTCATTTAGGGCCAACTGGGCATCATTATAAATCTTTGGTGAAAATGATATGTCAGCATGACTTTCCATTCTGGAGGAATAAGTGATAACATTTGCAGGGCATAATTTGGATTAGGAATGATGTCAACTTACCAAACAGCTTTTTCAAAGATGCTCCACCATAAAAAATATTTCGCTTTCTATGCAAATGCAGTTTATATAACAAATTGTGATTTTTCACTTTAAGGACTTTTGAAGAGTTGATAACAGTAATCTTTTAAAGCTACAAGGCAAATTATAAAAGGGAGATAACTCACCCTCTGCTGCTGTTTTGATTTATTGCATGTGGTCACCTGGTCCTTACAGGATGAATCATGGACATTCATTAGACAAGCTGAAAAGGGCAAAAGTACAATTTTTATGCAATGTATACAAAGTCCGGTGAAACACTGCTGCTCCTAACTGACCAATTCTGCCAAGATAATAGGCTGGCAAAAATGAAAATTATATCAACAAGGGCACCACATTATATACCTGCCCAGGCATGGCTGACTTCGGATATTACTAACCAATGAGTCTCAATGGACTTGGACCTTCAGTCAAGGTATGCAGTCTCAGAACAAAACTTCTTATTAGATTTACCATGAATGTGACCTAAGGTTTTACTGCCCAGATTCCAGGTCAAGATGTGTGGTCTAGAACTGATGTTACTGTGCAAAGCATTTGTCTTCTATCACAGTGGTCTTGACCTTTGACCTCAAAACCAATGGAATTTTGTATTACCGCACATGAAAGTCTTCAATAAATCTGGTAATGTATGGGGTCTAGAACTGACCTTTTTTATTTTGGTGCTAATTGGTTGGTTGGTTGGTATAATACCATTTTTTTAAGTGCAATGATAGGTTATACATGGCAGCCAATATAACTGGTGAGGAAGAACCAACCATTTGCAACTTGTCCAAAAACATCTGGTTCAGGTTTGCAATGTAGAACAAATCCTATTGTGCAGAAACCATTTTTCTTCTTTCAGTCACTGTGACTTTAACTTTTGACCTCAAAATGAAAAGCTTGTTTTTTTACCAAATGCAAGTCATCCACCAAGCTTTTGTCCAGTTCTGCAATGCAGAATTAATTTTAACAGTCCATACCTTATTTCTTCCTTCAGTAACAATCACCTTGACCTTTGACCTTTCAATCCCAAAAGTTATAGGCTTCTTTCTTTCCTTGAGAATAACTTACCTATTGAGTTTGGAAAAGGTAGCTGATGAAAAACTTAAAATAACATGCTGAAAAAGAAAAGTTATTGAATAGTAAAAGTTAGTGGACACAGTGACCAAGGCAGAACGATTAGGTCATGTCATAAAATGCCCCACCAAAAGGCAGACATATAATAATACAAATTGTTCATTCCAAATGAATTCATGTGATCTTTATAAGGGATAAGTCAGGATGTTAATATTTAATTTAAAGAAAATATTTTATCAAATGCAGGCAGCACAATCATCATCATCATCATCATCATCAGTGATCGGTTGAAAGCATGTGAACCTTCATCCTCTTACTTCATAACACTTTATGACATACATGTATACATAACACAAATTCTTAAAATGTTTATTTATAAAATATTCTATACTTTACAACTCCTAAATATTTTCCTTTACTTACAGGACAAAAGAACCCATTATAATAAACCCCTTGGAAGCTATAAGAATTTCGTTCACACCGAAAAGAATATTTTATCATTTGGACTTGAATCACAACATTTATTGTCATATCCAGGAAATTCAAATACGTTAAAAATGAAAAATGCATACAGTTGGTAAGTACGTACTTTCACAGCATAATGCAGGTTTGTTTGTCATGCTTTTGCTGCAGACATCACAAGGAGTGTTGTTACTAAACGAGACAGATACAAACTGGTGAGCGGATCTGTTCTTCAAATCCTTGTCCTTCTGCTTGGAAAAAAACATTAGGAAAACATTTATAACAAAATCATAATAATAAAAACACTTAGTCTTAATGTTGTGTTCAATCAAATATGCAAGGACTCTCTCCTTTAGGAGTTGGAAATACATCCTAGTGACTTAGGACATGAAATTACTGGAAATACATCCTAGTGACTTAGGACATGAAATTACTACTGAACATAATAATTTTGTAAAAGTCATCCAAAATTTACAAAGAATAGGAATAAAAACGTCTTATCTGTTACAACGGATTCAAATATGCATCGTGGATAACTGAAAATGACATGATTGTTTCACCTTGTACTTCAAGCGCAATTTAAATGATAGAGTTGGTGACAACAGACAAAAAACTACACACAGTAATTACTAGTTACCAATTAATAATATGATCATCATAAAAAAAATGAGTAATGTATATACTCGCTTAGAAGTCATGTCCAACTGCAAACTGTATGCACCCAGTTCCACCAACACATAATGTGCTCGCAGATCTGGATCTATGCAGTTTTCTGGCAGGACCCAGTAGAATAAACAACATACATCCTGATCTGCTGGCATATTAGGCATTGCAAATCTTGATGTATGTTATTTGCAGCTGGACCAGATGTATTAGGGAGTACTGAAAGCAATCATGGAGAAAAACAATTGTTTATAGTTGCCCATGGAATCAATAAATACAAACTAGAATCAGTAAACCAATCAATAAATTGAGTAATTATTCAATATTAAGTCACCTGTCACTCATTATCTATTAAGATCTCTTAAATCTCTTAAATTTCATTCAAAATCAAAGTGGAAAATGACAAGAAATAAATGTAAACATCCCATTTAAAGGTCTGAATAAATACTTTGTCCACAAGCCCTCAATATGCCAAAGTTTTTCTGAGCAGGTAAGATTTCAAGTTACTTGTCACTCATTTATCTCTAATCCATTCATCTGGATGTCTCATTTCTGAATGCCAACAGCTAGAACCAGTGTCCACTTAGTTTCCGAGTAGAGTGTTATGAAATTATGACTGAAACAACTATGTGCAGATCATTCAAATGATCTTACATTATCCTATAAACTGGTCATTACAATATACTTACAAGTGTAATTTTTTGTTTATTAAGATGTACTAAATGCATTCAACTGAACATGCAAAGTTCTATATCACCTGAAGAAATCTTCTAGAAGATATGGTCCTCATAACACTGCTGATCTTTGCTGCAGATGACATTTTGTACAAACTACGACACTTCACAGAATTCATTTGTTTTCTTGCCATTTTGTTGCACAAGATCTGTTTGTAATGTGACTAGCTCAAAGAACCAATATGGTAACTGATGGTGGGAATCAAACTTGCACCTTCTGGGTCACAAATCCAGCACCTTAATCACTATGCCAATGTTACTCTTATATACAGATCTTTGTGTGTAAAAACAAGCAACAATTTGTTTTCATTGCATTTTCAGCCAGAATAAATGACTTCTTCAAATAAGCCAAATGTAACTTCCCGTAGTACAATCACAATGTAGATGCCTTATGACGAACTCCATAATTTTGTATGGCTATTATTTATATAGACCTGCAAGTGCACCGGAAGAACCTACACTGCTGGCACTGAAAGTTGGCAGCACCCAAACATAGATGGTTATGAATGGAATAGTCATATTAAGAGTTATGTTCTGAATGAATTCCCGCTAAATGTTAATAGTAATTTTAGAGTCACTTGAGTCGACCACAATCATACTTTCACAAGTACAAAATAATGAGTGAAGCAGATGCAAGTTGTAATTAGCTAATGCATTTCCCTGTTTGTTTTGGTGCATCACTGCTCTAAATCTCTGGCACCTGACACACATACAAATGCTTCCTGTTGATTTTATTAACCTTTCTTTATTAGAGAGTCATGATGCAAGTGTGTCTCACTTTCTATATTCAGTTCAAAGTACCACATATAGTGGCTTGTAAGTCAGGACCAACTGCAAATAACAGATACTGATCTGCCATTGCATAATGTACAAACAGGGTCTATGTCATTTGTTTTACTTTCACTTGGTATCAATAACAGTGAAAGTGTTTCTCAAAACTGACATTACCATATATACTCACTTATAAGTACAGTCCAACTGCAAACTGCACAGACCCAGATATGCCATTACTTAATATGCTGGCAGATCTGGGTCTCTGTAGTTTATCTGAAATAATCAGTAGACCAAACAATGTAGATCTTAATCTGCCATCACATTATGTAACGGCAGATCTGGTCTATGTTGTTTGTAACTAAATCTGAATTTTTGTGAGTATATACAGTAATTCAAATCAATGGTATAAGTTTGTCTTGTACCTTATAACACTCAATAAAACTGATGTTATAAGGAAATATTTCTTGCTTACTGTTGATACACTCAGGGCTTCTGATAATGCACAAATGTGCGTCCCTGACGCAATAAAATTAAAATGACGCATTAAAACCCCAGCCTAAGAGTCCCTGTTATGTATATTTAATTTAATCATTTGTCTGTTAATTTTAAAATTTTTTATTTCATTACGTGTTATTGTAATGTAACTTTGTTTGCTGGACTTGACCTTGTCCAAAATTGAGTTCATTTCTGCTTGACCTGATTGACTTTTTTTATTTCGTTATTGTAAACAACTAATAATAGCTTCATTATTCTCTATGTGTATGAGCTTATTATCAGGATTATTATTCAGGTAAAGAAGAAGGAGTCATTATGTTGATCAGGGTCAGGGTTTTGTAGGCTGTTGTGTTGTAAATAAACAAGGCTCATTAGATCATTCCAGAAGGTTATTTTCCATTAGGTAATAGCTGTTTTTAGAAAATGCTAAATGTGACCTGAGGTCAAGCAGAGAACTATATTATCTTGTGACTGTGAGGATTTTACCAGTTGTGCTTTAACATCTAGCACTTCAAGTTGTATTATGTTGTGACCAGTTTGGGCTGAATTTTATTTTCTTCAAATTATTGAAATCAAGTGATTATTTTCTATGGAAATACAAAAGTGCTCTGATAAAATTCTTGGATGAAGACATTCATTGGAATTTATACTGAATTCAAACCTGGAATAATATTTGTGTGATTCAACATGAGACTGTTGACACATCAGTACTTCATAAGCTATAACAGACATGTCATCGCTGTCAATTTTGGATCTCTTTGGGACTTGAACTGAGTTTTATTCAGGACTTTTTATTACTAGGACTTGTGTCTTTAATTCTTGAATTATTTTTGGATTTCGTTCGCAATACAGTAAGTTCTTTTTTCTCATTTTTCACTTTGTAGTCTAGGGAAATAAATTATTTAGGATGCAAAAAAAATGGCTGATCAAGTAAATTTTCAGCTTGCAGAAAAGGTAGAGGTTTCTCAAAACAGAGGTCTCAAGGATTTTGTATGCCGTCTGTTGAGGTCACGCTCATTAATTATGCATTGTGTTCATTTCCGAGTATAGCCAAATAAAAGTATAGTGCGCATGATCTTGCAAGGACGATGCACTAAGGATTCAAATTAAATTAGATGATACACCCTACGATAACAAATATTACTACCATTTGTTGCTTTCACGTCGAGACTGGGACAGAATGCTGTTTGCAAATTTGGAAAAGTATTTTGGGGGTTAAACGCATACATGCCAGCCATTATTCTTTTGTCATAATCATTACGCCCTTTTATTCAACAAAGTATGTTTTTTCTTCTCCAGTATATGGATTACGCTTTTTTGATAAATTAAAAAATAAAACAAATAAAAATCAGTAACATGTTAAAAAGTTGTTTATCATTTTTATTATCATCTCTTCAATTCCACTCATATAAATTTGAGAATCTGCTTTATAAACATTACTCCTGCGTAAGAATTTTCCTTGTTTTCTATTTATAGCAACTGTGTATGACCCATTTTATTTCAAAGAAAACAGATGGGTTTCATCAATTTGAACTTAGCCTAATATATTCATTATATTCACAACATAATTAGGTAGTGGACCAGTCTATGGTTTTATTGTAAATGGTGCCAGATTATAAGCACGACGCTTTATGGTGTGATTTGTGGATGTTACATGACGGAAAATGTTTGAGCAGATGGATCTTGTAAAACTTCAAAACATGTCAGATCAGTAAAAAGGACCAATCAACACCATTTTACAAACTTTAAAAGAAGAATATGAGAGTAATGTAATACAGCACTCTGAATTGAGCACATGAATGCTCAATGCAAAATTTAAAATTAAATTCACGATCACCCTGTTCTGTAAATAAGATGCCTCATGTTCCCAAGTTGACTGACAGGGTATCAATTTTAATACATGAATATTAAAAGAATTAAAAGTAAAACTAACAAGGTTTTGTGTCTCTTTATTCCTGGCATTGTAATGGACATTTATCCACTTCATGTATGCCCTACATGCTTGCGAGAGGAGACTGCAACCTTTGCTGTTGGAACTATCTTCACCAAAATTATAGTGAGACCTCCCTCCCTCTCTCTCTCTCTCTCACACACAGACACACACACACACACACATACATACTGTAGAAACAATAAAGTGGGACCCTTTAACATCTTGTAAGGACCCTATTAAAATGCGGGTGTCCTTGGGACTCCATCTAATATTAATTTAACGGAATCCCTGACACTTGACAGCAAATGCAATGGGATGCAGCATCTCTGCCATCGAGGAAAACAAAGCAAAAAAAACGAAAACAGTGACCATATGTGGTTGAGCAACAACGGCCTCTTGGTTAAAGAGACTGAAACTTGAATGTAGAGACTGAACCTGGAACTAAAGGGTGAAGAGTAAGTAGTCTCACCACAGGACTTCTCCTAGTAATGAGAACTTTAACCACAGAAATTCAATCTTCCTCTCCTCGCTTTTATAATACTATAGTACCATCAGCCAACAAGCACATATTGTGAATTCACTATTTTTTGTATAGTACCAATTTTCATTGAATTTCTGGTTGCTCGAAGCCAAAAACTAAAGATTTAATAAACAATCGTTTATCAATGAAGACTATAAAACTTCATTTTCCCAATCCACAAATGAATGTTGAGATGAGACATGTAATCCTTGCATAACCCAAAAAATACCCACCCATAAAAAATTCTGCTTCCTGTGAATCCTCATGACAAGCAAGTGTTTTTGTTTTTACTATGGTGAAAGCTTAACTGTGTAGTGTTATTATTCATATTTGACAAAGATTTTTTATCTTTTCAGTCACATAAACAAACAATATCGAGAAAGCTAACTTGGAGCTTTTGTCCTCACGCTAAGGACTTCATCAGTAGACTGATTTAATCTCTACTGACTGTTAACATCACTCGATGGAATGGTGAGCAATGTTAACAGACCAAGACCAAGTTCAAGCTCGTCTGAAGTATCATGGCACATTCACGATGTTTGCCCTGGCCATACTGTAACCTGGAACTCAGTATAAATCCTAGATTGAAAACAAGCCTGGTTTGAGCAGGGGTGGGGTGGGGTGGTAAAGAATCGATCTACAGCTGTGCACACAAATCGAAGCTGTACAGGGACGTGGGCCGTTACAACCTGCCGCATATCTGGGACAATCTGTTAACATCGCTCACCATTCCATCAAGTGATGTTAACAGTAAGTAAAGATTAAATCAGTCTGCTGATGAAGTCTTTAGTGTGAGGATGAAAGCTCCAGGTTAACGTTCTCGATATTGTCTGTGAACGTGATTGGAAAGTTAAAAATCTGTGTGTGTGTTTTTAACTGCACTTTTAACACATTACTGGCTATATCATGCCACGTAAATGGGAACCAAGTGCCTTTTCCAATGACACACTGCATCAGCTGACCTGGGCTGGTACTTAACCAGTAACCCTAGTATTTTTAGTCTCATGTTCTACCAACCAAGCCACTGTCACTCTGATGACAAATATGAAACGAAAACCAAAATGTCCTTTTGCATGCTCACAATAAAGACCAACAGAAAAACAATCCTACAATGAGGCAAAATATTTCTCCATATATTTGTGAATAATAATCCCTCAGTCAAAAGACCATCATGAAATACTCTATACACAGATACAAATGTACCAATTTATAAAAAATTATGTGACCTATAAACACACTCAAAACAGTCTTTATATATAAGTTTTCTTTTTATACAGGTAGTCACTAGGGCTGGTTTACCTGTATCTAATGTAACTTTATATAAATTTATATGTTAATAGATTACTTTTTAATAAACGTTATGTCGCTTTAAATCGAGTCATCTAAAGGTTGTGAGTTTGATATTCACTTAGGCCAGCCTCGGTTGGATATCTCTGTGTGTCCTTAAAAAAGGGAAGGCAATTGGCTTGTACTTCCTTGGCATGATATTGCCAGTAATGTGTTAAAAATGTAAGTGTACGCTGTAATTAACATCCCAACAGAATCAGCTGTGTTTCTCAATTCACCCACTCCTACACATGCTATTTGTACTTCAAGTGAGGGTTTACAAATGTTGGGTTGCTGACATAACAGGTGCAAATACAATACATTACCTACTAAAATATATAATGGGGCTTACACTTGGAGTTTTCTTTTCAGGAAGGTCAGTGTGATCCTCTGATATTTTTCAAAGGGTCAGACAGGAAAGTAAAAGGTCAATGAAGGAATATTCACAGCTTAGATGTGACACAGAAAGTCAAAGAAATGCTTGCATAAAAAATTTATTACCAAATATTACCAAAATGTGAAGAACAAGGCAATTCTGTAATATTTTATCTTCTGTATTTCATCATTTTGCAGTAAAATAAAATTTCTGTCTTGAATCTACCTCTCATTTTGAGTTGTTTTACACCATTCGTCTACTAATGCTTCCTGCAGTAATTCTCAAAATCCTCCCTTTCACAAGTTTTTCTTTCTCAAAACTTCATGTATTTAACAATTTATTGACTGCTAAATTGTGCATTTGTGCAAACTGACATTGTTTCTTCACAGAGTCCCTTATATCTTCAATATAACTTAAAAATACACATTATACATAGCAATATTCTAAAGTGAAAATATCAGGAGCTTCATGGTCCTTAAAAAAGAGTAATTAAGTAAATGTCTAATTTGTAGTTTTAATGAACACATATCCTATAGATTTTACATGTTCTACCTATATCTTTGATTTTTTTATGCCTTCCACAGAATTTTAAAATTTTTACCTTTTAATTTTTATTGTTTTGTACTTCATGTTTATGGCTTTTTTAGGGATTTACTAGATTATATTTCTTCCTTTATCTCTTTAACCATTCATTTTATTTATACATTTAAAACTTTATCTTCACTTGGCAGCATTTAACCAGTACCTTACTGATGTGCTTGTTTTAAGTGTTTTTGGGGTCATGAGCTGGTGCAACTCACAATACAGAAGCTAACTTTTATGTCATACTCAAATTTGGTTATAACTTATTACTCCCAATAAATATATCAAATTCCATACAATACTCACTAAAACCTTGCCAATAAGACCACTTAAGTAAAGCAGTCCTATTATAAGGGAGGGTTTGTTCAAGAGGACCATTCAAAAGTGAAAGATTTTGTTCCATGATTTTTTAAATGGTGATCGAATCTTAAAATTAGGCTGGTCATTAGCTGGATTTTTACTGCATTTCCAAAATTATTATGCAACACTGATTTTACAGAAAATGAAAACATAAAACAAGTTAAAGTTACTTCTGCTTTTGGAATTTATCAATGGCTGGTGGGGCAAAGAACATATATTAAAAGCCAAAAAGAACAGATTACACACACTGACCACTGATGACAAAATTCGAGTTAACTATGAATAAATCATACTTGATCTTACATTGCAATATTAAATTCCAGATTTATGTCTCATCAGCGTGATAGATATTTTCACTTTCTAATGACCTTCACTTTACATGATGGGACAACGGTCGTAAAGGTGCATGAATATGGAAGGACAGTTTCCTTATTCCAGTCCAAAAATGATACAGTATTTCTCCTACTGAAAGACCACACAAAACAAACCCCATAAAGATTAAAAATCTAAAAAGGTTCCTCTCAGGAATTTATCAACGCAGCATTGAATAATGTATGAGAGAGACTGATGACCATGCAGTAGCAACACCACAATTATAAATGTCCTACCAGTTCCATAATTTCAACTTCATTTTAAATTTGCAGAATGTTAAAATTTTTAGTCTGAACTAGTGATAACTTTTTTTTCCATAATAAGTTCTTAGAGTTCCCCCAGTTGTATGGTTCCTCAGAATATAAGGGACCCCATGAATAAAATCATAACACTGGATTGAAAGAAAACAAGTGAAGTTTTCAAAACATCATTATTTAGCATATTTTTGTGAGCACTCAAGATAATGCGGTTCAGCATATATCACTTCTTGATACATCACTGTTCTGTACACACGCAGCACTCGAAATATCATATTTCCATAATATCAAGTTTCTTAATATAATGTGATTCAGTAATTAACAGTCAGTGGTCTTGGAGCCAGACAACCATATTATAACAATGGAAAGCTGTACTTTGATCATAAACTTAGAATTAGTTTCTTTAAAATTAACAATTATTCTGGTAAAGGCGAGGACTGCACTATGATTCTAGTACTTAGTGAACTTTCTATGTACCTTCTCTGTACAGTGTATAGATAGATGATAATGACAGACAATACACTGAAGTTACTGTATGTACTCACTTACAAGACGAGTCCAACTTCAGTTTGCACAGACCCAGATCTGCCATAGCATAATCTGCCTGAAGATTATGGTCAATGTTATTTGTTCTATTGATTACTCCTAACAAACTTCACAGACCCAGATCTGCTGGCACATTATGCAATGGAAGATCTGGGTCTGTGCAGTTTGCAGTTGGACTCTTCTTATAAGCATGTACATTTTGCATTCACAATGGAAACCTATAAAAAAAGTAGTACACGTCACAGATGGTGCACCTAGGAAACAACAACAAAGTAATTTGAGGTTACACTATAACAATAACAAGCTAATTTAATGAGGTTACACCATTAACAGAGTGCAGATCACTATGATGTAATGTTCTGTTTAAGCAGTAGTAAGAGCTACAAGAAGCTTTCTGCTAAACAGTACTAATTACCCATTTGGACAGGCATTCTTGATTGGAAGTGGAGGGTAGGGGTCATGAGTGAAACGAGTTCAGATTTTTAATTACAGCCACTTTTTCTGGACCATATCTTGGCAATTCAATATTTCTGGGTGGGTTATCAATTTTTTTTAATCTTACGGTTGCCATGAGTTTTAATACCCATCAGACATCGATAACACCATATTCCTTAAAAATCCATAAATTTAGGTACCAACGAAAATGTGATGTTTCATAAAAGCACAAAAAGTTATTCCCATGAAAATAAATGAATTCACATTAACTGGTAAGCATTGGTCTTTTGTGTCTTCATCTCCATCAAACCACAGTTCTTCTCTCCACACAAGATCAAGTGTCTTGGTCAAGTTTGAAGTTTTTCAGTATGATCACATCCCAAACCCTTCAAGGGCTTGACACCATACCACAATGGTAGAATTGGTAAGCATAATTGTCAGTTCAATTCCATGCAACCCCAACTCTGAAAACTTTTGGTTTTTGCTAAAAGTTTTTGTGTGTAGTTAGAATTCCCCAATGGATAGCAACAAAAACGGGGCACTAAAACCTGGAAGCACTTACCTTTCTCTGACTTCACTGCCAGATCAACATCATTGAAAATTTTGGTTGAGTTTTCAGTTAAAGTTTATCTATATTGTCATAAATCTCAAATTGGGGGGAGGGTCAGAAAAGGGAGAGCTGTATCACACTTGGACTGTAGAACTGGGAAGCTATGCCCTTTCAAATCCAAGGTTAGTTGATTTTAATCCAAAGAAAATTGAATTGGTAACCATATATTGAAAACTCCAAAAGAACACCATCCACTACTTGTAAATTCTTGGGCCTAATGTTTGATAAAGCAACTTCTTGGTATATACATATATATAAGAAATATGTTAAATGCTTTCTGCCAAACTGGGATGAATTGCTCCAGTGTTTACAATGATAAGTCGATCTGGTTTGGTGTTTTACAAAGGCATAACTATGTGAGCTAAAAACAAATGTATTATGGGCAAATTAAACATTTTAGGTAATACAGTGCTTACCAAACAACATCGAGAAACTTAAAAACTTTCAGCAGAAAACAAAAAAAAAGTCCACTATGATAACCATGTGGATATTGAAACAATGTAAAAAAAATTCTGGATATCATCATCTGCTTTATTCTGTAATTTCTTCCCATCTGATCCTGTGGATATAACAGATGGTTCCAGCAAGCCCCTCCTGTATTCATGGTTCATTGCCAACACAATAAACACCATTAACATATACAGTTTTTCCTGGTAGTACAAATACCACAGTATTTCCACTAAAAGCAATACATTTTATTGCCTGGGATGATGGAAATTTCAGTTGTAAACTTAAAGATCAATATACATTGCTTCTTCTACACAACAGGTACATTATATACTGGTTTGCAAGGGTACATTATTTACTAGTTTGCAAGGGTAACATTATATACTTGTTTGCAAGATACATTATATACTAGTTTGCAAGGGTACATTATATACTGGTTTGCAAGGGTACATTATCACTGGTTTGCAAGGGTACATAACTTGTTTGCAAGGGTACATTATATACTGGTTTGCAAGGGTACATTATATACTAGTTTGCAAGTTGGATCCAACTGCAAACTGCATAAAACCCAGATCTGCCATTGCACAATGCATCAGCAATCTGGGTCTGTGCCATTTTTAGGAGTAGTCAGTGGAATACAGATTTTGATCTGCTGGTAATGATCGATGGCAGATTAGTGTCTATTTATTTGCTGACAGACTTGACTTACAAGTGTATATACATGGCAATCAAATGCCAACAGCACTAACCCAGATCTACCAACACAATATACTTACAGATGGATAATACTGTTCACTTTCTGATGTAGAAAAAATTTTGTGGACCTAGATTTTTCACTAGGCAACAATAGATCTGGACCTTTCCTGTTTACTGCATATTCTATTGTATACATGGCATCAACCAATCTGGGTCTTTCCTGTTTACTGCATAGTCAACTGTACACTAGGCAACAGCAGATCTGAGTCTTTCCTGTTTAATGCATAGTCTATTGTACACATGGCATCAACTGATCTGGGTCTTTCCTGTTTATTGCACAGTATCTATTGTACACTAGGCAACAACTAATCTGGGTCTTTCCTGTCTACTGCATAGTCAATTGTACACTAGGCAACAGCAGATCTGGATCTTTCCTGTTTACTGCATAGTGTCTATTGTACATTAGGCAACAACAGATCTGGATCTTTCCTGTTTACTGCATAGTGTCTATTGTACATTAGGCAACAGCAGACCTGGGTCTTTCCTGTTTACTGCATAGTGTCTATTATACACTAGGCAACAACTGATCTGGGTCTTTCCTGTTTACTGTATATTGTCTATTGTACACAAGCACTAATAGTAACAGCTTCACAAGAACAACTCTGGTGACTGCGATTAACATGAACCATAATTATACAGATTTATGTATAGCAAACACCATGTCCTGTTTGTTGTTAAAGACAATACACAATTAGAGCTGTTATAAATATCAAATGTTAAGTCTCCATTTACCCAATGTGCAGCTCCCCTCATTTTTAGAATGGATATTCTTGGTAATGCTTGTTGATAGGGCCTTAAGGTTATGAACCAGACCTGGCAATAGAACTTCTAGAAAAACACCACTGTCACTCAGGCATCTGGTAGATAATTGTTTTTACTGTTACAGGATTAGTGTCAGAGATATGCACAAGGTCAATGAAGGTTACTACCAAACTATGTGGATGCTTGAAACCTTAGCCACAATTCACAAATTGCACTTAACTCACTTTACTAGTGTTACCATCACATATTCTCAGCTACAATTCTTCAAATAGTTCTGGTGTTCTATTACAATAAAAGATATATTCATTAAAACTGTATTCTGCGGGACTACAAAAATGAATGCCATCAACACTTAAAAGCTTAAATATTATTACCTGCTTAGATAGATTCACACTCGCTAATAATATATAACCAGCCAGAAATAAAATCCTTTTTTTTCACCCAAATTTTTCAATGTTGCACCAAAATTACCAAAACCTCTGCCAGACATTTTTCAGTCTCCTACCCCACCCCCATAATCTTATGTGGTTTAATATCACTGATACATTGATGAATCCCAGTATTTACTCTGGTGATAGTTTATCATGTAATTTGACAACTATAAATTTAGTGGTTTTTGTGAAGAAGTCATTTAAAGAATTTTATTCTTTAGTAACTCTGACCACATCTGATGTTGGCTCATCATCGGTGGTATGAACATGAAAGTGCTCTCTGCCAGGATGTTTGCTGTCAAATTTGGTCCAATTCATTTCCCACTTTTTTGAGTTGTCTAAACCTTTTTTCTGTAGTTAAGGAATCCATGCTGAAATATTTCAGGTTTCAGGGGTAAGATAATTACAAAAACATTGCACAGTTAGGAAAAAAAATGTACCATCGATACTGGCTTATAAGTCAAGCCCAACTGCAGACTGCAAAAACCCGGGTCTGTCATCACATAATGTGCCAGCAGATCTGGGTCTGTTCAGTCTGTTAGAAGGCATCAGTAGAACAAACAATATATACCCTGATCTACATTATGCAAAGGCAGATCAGGCTCTTTGCTACTTGCAGTTTGACTTGACTTATAAGCGAGTGTAAATGGTATGCAGTTACCTTACTGCACTGTTACAGTGCCAACACAGACTGCAAAATAGAGAATACATGTAAAGACAAAAAGACATCGTACTTGAGGAATCTGTATTTTGATACTTAATTGTACTGTCATTCCTGTATCACAATATGTATTGTACCACTTATTGTCACACTAGTATACCACTCCCTCAATAACTTGCACCTTGATAACCCATAAACCTGCTTTTAACATGGGGTCAATCGCTGATCCCATTTTAAAACTAGAAAATACCAAAAAATATTACCCCTATTTGCTGAACATGAAGAACAGCGTGATCAAAACTGGTAAATGAAACTTTGATATATTGCTTGTTTTATTGTCAAAAGCAGTGGCACGTACCCAGAAATTTGAATCAACATCATGAAACTCTCGATGTTTAATAAGAAGTATGATGTTCTGTCAAATTTTCTTTCCAAACAACATTCTAAGTACACTGGAAATAACAATGTTCAGTGATACTTTTGATCAATGACAATGTCACTAATCCCTGCTGGTGGAACACTAATAAATAAATGCCAATTAAATGATGTTTTGTCAAGTGAAATTTGTGTTATAGTTCTACCTTTTAATTTGGTTTCAGTGTAACTGTTATAAATTCAATGTGCCCTTTTGTATTCAAATGTGAAAAATGTCCCTCTACCATCACAACTAGGTCCAAGAGCATTTTGTTAGAATGTAAGTGCCAACCAATGTTTTGATTTCCAACTTGTGGACGTATTTGCTGAATTGTTACACACAATTAAAAGCAGACTTGCTTTTGTAATATCACATGTCTTTTGTATCAAATCAAACAAAGGGGGGTGGAATAAAATAAAAGTTACAAGGTACTCAAATCCTATCTGCATTAGAGCTAGCAGTCATGTGTCAGGTCAAATCGTTTCAATTGATCAATTGAACACTGTAATAAACATTATTATGTATGTAATATATGTAATAAACATTATTATGTATGTAATATAATTAATCTACCTTAAAATTAGCCTATTCATTCACAAATGTGATCAAAAAGATTAGCAAGATGACAAAGAGAAATGATTATTTCCTAAATTAAAAGCTTACACTGAACTTAAAACTCCCGCTTTGAGATTACCGCGGTGATAAGTTTCACTATTACTTGCAATGAAATCATGGCAACAATATTTCACAAACAGGACAATTTTAAAATCGAGTTTTGATGTTGATGATAAATGTCCCTGAGATTTTTATAAAAAGAAATCTTGTTTTGTTGTGAACAACAAAAAAAGCAGTGACATAATACACAATGTTTTTGCATACACTTAATGGTTGTTGAAACTTCTTTCAAAATGTTAATGAATTCTCAGAGGTTGGACATCTTGAAAATAACAGTAATTTATACAAAAAAGCAAAGAACTTCACACAATATACACATGGACTGACGATTCACAACAAAACAAAACAAGACCTTCCATGTGAATTTCAGCTTGGCTATTTGCGATTTTACTCAATACACATCTATACATATACATGTACCGCTCTACTGCCCAAAAAGAATTTCCAGCGATCCAACATAAAACCGTTTCTTCTTTATAACTGATACATGCTGAAATCATGTCTGATATTTCTGACCAATGAAAATCTTTTTAAAATGGCCATCGTGTTATCCATATTGGCTGCAGGATCAGCATGATTTTCATCCAGGACAAAGTTGACATCATAACAAATCTTTTAGTGAAACCCCATGTCAATATGACCATGCATTTAGGAGGAGGATAACAAAATTTATAAACTGGATGCAAAATTGGCATCATTTTCATTAAGGACCTAAAAAGGTTAACTTGACACAGGAAGTAAATATGTATGTATAGGGATTAAGTGCACGACAGCACAATTCTGGCCCTTAAGTACCAAATATATATATATAGATATAGATATAGATATAAAGCATTCAAGATAAAGAGAAAGGAAAGAGTATGGAAGTCAAAATTGTTAAATAAACTGCAGTCTTTTAGAAAATTCAGGTGGCATCCCAGGTGACCAAAAGGTCCCAGCTGACGAAGAGGTCCCAGGTGACCAAGAGATCCAAGGTGACCAAGAGGTCTCAGGTGACCGAAAGGTCCAAGGTGACCAAGAGGTCCAAGGTGACTGCCTTTATAGATCACTGACATTTCACCTATGTCTGCATGGGTTCGAGTCTTGGCTTAGCTAGCATGGGTATGTGAGAAAGATCACTAGTTAGCCTCCCATGGGTAGGGGGTTCCTATTTTTCCTGGGTTTTTCCTCCACCAAAATATACTGGCTGCCATGTATAGTCTTATCATGTGCTGAAAATTGTGTTAAAACCGCAAAAAAACAAAACACAAACCAAACAATTCAGGCTCAAGGACACAGATCGAGTCTTATGCACCCTCCTACATGAAGGAATGAGTACTTGGTAATAAGAGAAACCTTTTGCCCTGGAATTGTGCCCCAGCTGAGACAGTCTTAGATACTGTAAAGTGCTGGTCATTAAAAACATCTACTTTTGGTCTTAATCCTGGTTTTGGGAGATGTAATCTTACTTGGTACTACATAACCAGGCTTGTGGTGATGTAAATCCCATACCTACCTACCTACCAACCAACCTACCTTCATTCCTTCCTTCATTAATTGATTCATACATATATGCATGCATACATGCATGCATACATACATACATACATACATACATACATACATACATACATAGTGTCTTAACATAATTTAACAAGTAAAATCTGACAGGTCCAAAACTTTGTTTTAACAAGAGGCCCTTGAAGGGACTAATGCTCTACTGTATTGGCCAAAAAGAAGATCCAAGAATTCAAAATAATTTGGACCATTTCTTTCTTTTAACTGCTGAGTGTTGAAACCATCTCTTGATATTCGTCAGCAACAGCAAGATTTTCAAAATAATTGCTGTGGATGTCAGATTGGCAGCATCTTCATTTAGGTCCAACAAGGTATCATAAGAAGTCTTCTGGTGAAAACCAATGTTGATATGACTTTCCATTTTCGAAGACTTTCAAGGTTGCAGCCATGCAAGCAATATAGGACATCAGATTGTCACCATTTACATTTATGACCAACAAGAAATTATAAGACGTCTTGTGAAAGCTCTGTATCAGTATGGTCAGATATCTAGGCAACATACCTGTAACAAGAATTTCACTTTCAGGAGTAATAAAATCTTATGCACCAAAGAATCTGTGCAATGTGATCATGATCTTAATGTTTATAATGGAACCTACTGTATATAGTCACTTTCAAGTCATGTCAAATTGAAAACAACATAGACCATGATCAGCTGTCGCATGTGCCAGCACATCCAAATCTATCTTGTTTGTTCTACAGATTACTCCTAACAAAATGCATAGACCCAGATCTGCTGGCCCATTATGTGGCAGCAGATCTGGGTCTATGCAGCTTGCAGTTGGTGTATACTTATAAGTATATATGGTATAAACAAGCCATCCACTCACACACCAATTTGTGAAGAACCAACAAAAATCCATTCCATGACAAAACTGTCTTACCTTGCCTTTCCTGTAGCTATTGAAGCGGGAGAACACGCTTGTTTTCCTCTTCTTTTCATCTTTCTTTCCACTACGAGACTCTTCAGTAGATGGTGCAACAGACCTGAAAACAGCGATGGCTCCAGTATGCCTCATGTATTAAATATAAATTCTACACCAACGATTATCACACTGTATAATTATAGGAAGAAAAGCATATCATCAAATTGAAATTATGAGGCAGTAGGTCTAAGATGCAATTACTTATCTTTAATTAAATGCTGAAAATCGTTCCCTGCGGTGCAAAACATTTATATAATACAGGTCACTATTTTCAAGTTAACATCTCAGACCTTTGTAATGAATGTCAATGGAGACAGCTTCTCATCCCCTCTTCAATATTGGCAAACAAAAAAATCTAAATACGTATGGAGGAACCAAAGTATGCCAATCATGACACAGAAGTGAACTGTGCAATTAGTATGTAGTTTATATCAGAAATGAGACTCCAGGCATGTGAGTGGTCAAAGGCACTCGAGATCACTCAAAACTCACTTCTGTCTGTGTAGATTAAAGTCTTGGCTGGACCAATGTGAGCATGTGAGAAAGCCTGCCAGTAACTCCCTACAAGTTGGTGGATCTTCCAAGGGTCTTCCCAGATTCATCCTCCACCAAATCTACTAGCCACCATGCATGGCCTACCAAGTGCTAAAAATGGTGTCAATCCCCTAAAATCACGAACTTTAACCAGAAAAAGTAACTTTACTGTTATTAATTTAACAATATAAGCACTGTAGTAAAAATGGACAATTTCATCAAAGACCTCAAGCATGAATTGTTATAAACCTAAACAGCAAGTCTGTTTTATTATTCAATTCTGATCACAAACTAGAGATTTTACACAATAAATACACAAATTTTTCAGGTCACAAACTTGATTTGACTTGTCTCTAATTACAAAATATTTCTGAAATAGAATTATAACAAAATCTGTAATATCTGTAAATGTCATAATTAATCAGCACCAATGATCCAAACTTACACATGCGCCACCTAGTAATCTGAATAAGGGAGATAATTCTTGACTACTTTTTTTTTTTTTTTTTACGGGACTGCACTATAGTATATTGATATTTTCCAATGTGTGCATGCCCACTAAATTTTTGTGATAAAACGGTGTACTGGTATATGACTAAAAATGAACCATAAAGACAGTTCTGGATCACACATGACCTGCTACATATTAGTAGCAACTGTTTCATAAGCAAAAAATACCTGAAAATTATTTCATTAATATTTTATTAATAATTTACTTTTAAATCCATGTGCTACATGTTGGTAGCTATTTATCACATATGCTATATGACAATGTCTTACATCGGAATAAAGTGACCCACTAGATAGTCTTCATTTTCTCAGTACATATATAAACAGCCCATCTTGCAAGCATATCATTATATATATATATATATATATATATATATATATATATACACACTGAATCTTTAAGTTGAATAAATTGTGCATTAAAATTTTATCATAGTCAAGCCAGAAAAGTCTTTGAGAAAGGTCATTTTGATATTTTCCTTAATTCATCTCTGAAACATAAAAGGACCTACGTTATGGTTCAGTAGAATTGACTGTAACACTATCATGGGAAAGTACAGTAGGGTTACCAGCCATAACCGCGGTAGAGAACTTCATGTCAAATAATTGATCTTCAAAGGAAAGTTGATTGCATCGTATTCTAGGCTGTCAAAATCTGATGAAAGACATGATTATTTTGGGAAAATTTAGGAACAGTTGCTTTTGATTGGTCAGTTAAAATTAAGGCATACACTTTGGAAGTTAGGGAAGTTTAAATTTACCGACCTTAGTCAAAATTATTTAGTCAGAAATTTGCCTTGTGAGAAGACAAAAAGGTCCGACTCCGGTGGAAAACCTAAAGTATAGAGTTTTCCCTCGTTAACAAGTAAGAGGCCAGATAGCTGTCTTGAAAGGAAAAGACAGGCTATAGTGCTAGGATGCACGATTGTGTGGAAAAGAAACAGCATTAAAGTACACAATTTTAATTTCCAAGTAATTTTCTATTTTGTTGTTTGGTTTTATCCAAATGTGTTTGATATGCTTATGATCCATGCTGTGTATCATTTATTCCATTTCATAGAAATCTGTTGATATGTTAGAGTTGTTATGCAATTTATTTCTTTAATTTTACAGTTATTAGTTCATTGATAGAATTGACGGATTGCATGTAATCCACATATTCCAATGTGTAGTATTTCATAGGGATTTATGATGTAATCAAAATATTCAAATGTGTAGTATTTCATAGGGATTTATGAATTAATCCAAATATTCAAATGTATAGAATTTCTTATGGTTATATGAATTAATTTCCTTTGTCTGGAGGATGATACTGTTTATCGTGAGTTAATGATACCGGTAACTGCATATTTATATATGATTTTGTAATGCTTAAATGATCTTGGAGGCTATTGGTTACTGTAAGCTAGAATTTAGTGAATCTTATGCAATAGTAATCAAGCATTTATCTTATTGAGTGGAACTGACTAGCTAGATGTAAGAAGACGTATAGTAGCATATGCTGATATATACGGCAGCATTATTTGTATACAGCGCACGTGTTAATTTCTAGTCAATCGCCACAGGGAGCGAGGGTGATGAACTGTTTAATTAAGGTCAGACTTGGATGTATATTGCAATAGTCATTTGTAACTAGAGATAATGATGGTACCTTACCTCAAATACAGTAAATTTGTAAGGACCTTTACTCGTTAAGGTCACATTATGTCCGAATTTATGCAGTGTGGATAACTAATTATGTTTCTGAGTAACGTGAGAGAATTTATATATACGGATAGACGGTGATACATATAGAGCTTATGTCGTAATCTTGTCATTTAAGGGAACAGCTTTCTATATCCTTCCCCGAGAACCCAATGAGGACAGTCCAAGAGGGAAGTCCGCAAATAGAGAGTTCGGAATAGAAGGGTCAGAGGATGACCCAAGCACCCAAGTTAATGTTCTATCTATCCACTCACACTGGGCAATAACATCGAGGGAGGTCATCCTCTAGATAATGATCGCCAAATCAACCAACAGAGGACCACACCCACACATGAACCCTTTACATATATATATATATATATATATATATATATAAAATTATAATAATTGTACAAATGGAACTTCTTAACCTTTAAGGACAGGTTGTTTTTATAAACAGGTGACCCATATATCATGTCTGACTGCATGAAACTTCATATAGATAACTATGCCCTGTGTTTTTATATAGGATTAGTAAGTATCAAAATCACCAACACTCGAAACTTACTCATTGAGGAAATCTAATAAGGAAACCTGCCCTTTCTTTCTAGTTCGAGACTTAGCACTGCCTCGATCACCTGCCTTAAACCCATCCTCCTCCTCCTCCTCTGTTTCCTGCTGCCGATGTAATTGTGCACTACAAGCATTGAGTAAATGGCAAGTGTTAGGTTGAAAGCCGAGTATAATATACTGATGTTATAATATGCCATTTTTCTAAAGAGTTCAGCTAAATTCCAGAGATGACAACTAATCAGTGATTGGAATTATATGATGTATTTACTATATTTATCTGATGATAAGACCCTGTCTCATGATAAGCCTCCCTGCATTTTTTACAAAATGTTGGCATACTATATGTACTCGGGTGCAAGTCAGATCCAAATGCACTAGACCCAGGTCTCTGTTTCATAATGCAGTCTTTTAGAAGTAATCGACAGAACAAACACAGACCCTGATCTGCTCATGCAGTTTGACTTGTACATGAGTATATATGATATATTTATAAATACTGATAAAAAAGCCCACCTCCTCCTTCCTCATCTTATCATGAGAGAAATGCTGATAATACTATGCCTCAAACACAGAGATCCACAACATTTACTTTAGACAAATACTTTTTTTTATCACAAAATCATCTCCACAGATTTGCTTACATGCAACAAATGTTCATTTGAAGTTAAGGCTGTCTGTGTGAAGATTGTCATTCAAGTTTACGCAAGTAAAATTTCTGATGAGCTTTTTCAGTGGGTTGTGAAAATTATTAACCTCCTGGCCAGACAGTGGAGATGACTGACCCGATGGTAACTTGTCCAAGAATTGGCATAATCGATGTAAACCAATCAACATCAGGCCATTTTTAAACATCACTAGAAATCAAGAGGAGATAGATTCATGGGGCCAGAAGTAAATATCATCTCTGCACTGGAAGGCACATATATGTGAACGCTTAATTAATAAAATATGTACTGATGAACTGTAGCTGAACCCTTTATATATATATATATATATATATATATATAATGTTTATGGTTAGTATGCTGCTAAATCTATGATTTGTTCTTCAACCATCACCCTAACAATCTTAATACAATACAAATTCACCAATACACTTTTAATTCTACATGAGAATAGAATTTACACAAGAGTCTCTCAAAAGGACTGATGCTCTACTAACCAAAAAATATTTCATGAATCTAAGACAAGATTGAGTCTTCTTTTTAACTGCTGAGTGTGGAAACTGTCTCTGATATTCTTGAGCTGTAAGATTTCAATGGTTGTCACAAAGGGCAAAATCCATATGGATTAGAATGAGAATACAAACACAAAATATACTGAAAAATTATTTATATTCTGGATTCACTTTATCTAGCCTACATGTGTAACTTTTGCTGAATTATCACGATCTGGAATATGTTATGATCACAGTCAGGTGCTCCGAGTGCTGTAATATCATTAAGAGATGATAATAAAAATGACAAAAACGTTTTATTTTAAATTTTACTCTACGAAAAAAGTGTAATCCATATACAGTCTATAGTACAAGTCAAACGGGTCATGTAAGTGCATTTACTGATATAAGTTTAAAAAACAATTTTATTTTTAAAAATTAATCATAATATAGTTATAACTAAGTTTATTCAATTGTGATTATTTTTAGTGATCTACACATTAATTGTCATAACAAAAATTCCTGACGAAATTACTGATCACTATGGACTTTTACAATGGCAGTTCAGCATTACACTGGGTCAAGAAAGTCGATATTGGATTGAACTAATACTAGTGCTGGGGGAATCAAGTGTACGATCATGTGAACAAGAAGTCATGTGCATCTTCTGTTGTCTCCTGTACAGATGTTCAACTATGAATGGGATAGAGCAGTAACATACAATAAGTTTAATCTGTAGCACGTATATGACATTTCTTCAAAATGATAATTTAGCACAATGTAAAATTTAACTACAATAAATCTGAATTGACAGCTGTCTTTCTAGCTTTTTACGTGTATGAAAGCACATACTTGTATGGGAAAAATAGGTATTATGTACGAATTGAAATAAAAGACATGACATAACATACAGAAGATATAAACAAAGTTACATAAATGCCTACAATTTATTGGACTTGTGTTCCAATCTTTTCCTGCTGGTGTTTCCCAAGACTTTATTTATAAATGACGATATTGTTGTGTCTGTTTATGTTTGTAGTAGAACTTTTTCCCTACCACAGGTCCATTCCCTCTTATAGTGCGCGAAAAAACCAGTTTAAATGAGATCACCCCGCTTGCTTGACTCTGCCTAAAAATGTCAAAGTATATTACCACTGAATCTGCCGTTAAGCATTTTTCAAGGAATTTATACAAAATTCTTTAATGGAATTTGGATGGACATGGCACAAAATAAAGTGAATAAATGCCATTTAAAGGTATGTGTAATCAAATTCTCCAAAATGACACCTGTAGCTGCAAAAAGTGTCTTCAACCATACACATGAGCTATGTGACTTGTACTATAGCGTAAGACGTAATTTGGTGAAGAAAAAAACCAAATTCATGAAAATAGCTAAAAAAAAAATCAAATTCAAAGTATTTTATTTTTCCAATTTTCTCTCTTTAAACATGGAAACAATAAAAGCACAGGAAGATTATTTACATTCAAGGAGAAATACAACACTTGTATACACCTGCACACACACCCAGAACCCTGACAAAGAAGAGGCAAAAATGAAAGAAAATTTTAACATGGAAAAGCCCACAACATTGCAAAAAGCAACAAATTTCAAACTAAATAACTTCACAGTAGAGAAAAGCAGATGTACTGTATATACACTCACTTATATATGCTGAGTCCAACAGGAAACAACATAGACCCTGATGTGCCATCCCATAATACATTGGCACAGTAAGGTCAACGTTGTTTATTCTACTGACTGCTCCTGAAAACTGAACAGATCCAGATCTGCCAGCATGTTATGCAATGGCAGATCCAGGTCTGTGTAGTTCGTAGTTGGAATTGATTTATAAGTGAATATATGTGGTACTTGCGGTATGTGATACATATATAGCAGCTAAAAAAAAAAAGTCTTGTCCTAAAAGGAGAAAAACGGATAGGCTAAAATTGCAAATACCTGTATTCAGTGCAAATGTAAACTCAGAAATCAAGACTCTACAAATCTGCATCAGTAAAGTGCAAGGAAGAACACTGCGCTGATTTCATGCCAATACATATTGTTGCATTTTGTGAAACAAGAAACATTTTTTCTTTCATGTAAATCCTGGTCTTCTTACAGCAGAGTGCATTGTATATGAAGAGTCAAATTAGGCCAGTTTTCTGACATCAGGGTTCAAATGGGTCATGCATATATCTGGGAATTTCAGGGAAATTAAAATTTACACAAAGATGCAGGGAAATATGTGATATCCTATAATAATAAGCCCAGGGGGCTAGCACCACAAATTCATCCAGTTTATGCAATTTGCAGCTGGAGGACTCAACTTGTATGCTGCTCTTCACTGGTTCATCAAGTTAACACTATAAACATAGTATGCCTTAATAAAGGATACAATTTCACCATTCTCAAGTTTTGATTGATAACAATTCAATTTCCACTGAATACCTAAAATTAAACCCATCCAAACAGTGCATTAGTTATTTGATAGAAAAAGTTTCCATTACCACTGTCCATTATGCATGACTGGTAGATACTGGATTAATTTATAATGGTTGGCCCCATATTTAAGAAACTTTCACATAAACAGGAATCAGAGAACAATAGAATTAAAAAAAAAACAAGAAAAACACTGAGTTTTACTTAACTCAGAACTGACTGCATGACTGAAAGGGAACAGAGTTGCACAGTATGTGATGTCAAAATAGCCTCTCTTTGATCAATTCATGTTCGCTTCATTAAATTTTGGAAATAAATGAAATCAAGATGAGGAATACATATAAATTATCTAACAAGAGAAAGAAAAGGAATGTGATTTTTCAAGTCAATGTCTAATTAGCTGCCTCTGTCTACGATGCAACTCATGACTGAGACACCAAAATCAAGTTTAACTTCAGACCGCAAAGCAAACAAAGTGAAGTGAACATGCAAATTATATTTTAAAAAGCTATACTCTTGTGATGTTTAATATTTTAGTCTGTAACTTTCCAAACAAACATCAAAAGTACGTGCAGCAATATTTCTAGTGGAGTTCATTTTCTAAATTTGTTCCCCATTCATGCATATCTTAGGAGCTGGTTTCCTGACAATGCTAATAGCAGATTTTCTTTTCTTTTTCCCTTGCATTTTTTGGAGAGGGTTTTTATGAGAAATAACAATTTATTTGGTGTGGCCTAAGCTGAAGTGCAAGATAAAAAAATACAAACTCTTCAAGAATTATTATACAGATTACAAATACTCCTCAATGATGAAAAGGTAAATTCTGTGAAAAATCATGTTAGTTCATCATCGTGACCCAGAATGGCTGCTTCTTTTTAAAATGACCAGTGATATTCATGTGTGAAAGATAATGAATATCTATGAAATTTTTTTTAACAGAAACACAGTGCAATATTTATAATTATTATAAAAGTTATTATTAAAAATTACCTCTGCTTTGATCAAATATTTGCAGCAGGAAATCATGTTCCCCTGTTGCGAAGATTTCATTTCTCTCTTTCTTACTTGTATGCAAATTCTAAATTCATATTCATGCTAATGAGTTCTATTAAAAGAGTGAAATTTGAAATAGTGCTTTAGTATTCTTTTAGTGGGGGTGGAGGTTGTTTTGCTTTGGGTTTTTTAATATAAAAAAAATCCACATATGCTAGTTCTATTTTAAACTATCTTGGTTATATATTCTGCAAGCCAAACTGGGTCCAAACTTAAATTTATCCCACATGTAGACTTGTTTCTGATAAAAACAAGGCACACATCCATGCATTAGTAAAGGAACTCCATGCACATGCACATTTGTGTTATTTTTCCTTCTGAAAACCATGCATCATTTTTTTTTTAGTATTCACATCTTGTATATAAAATGGAATGCATGCTAGATTAAGAAAATAAAGTCACATCAACAACTCACTCATGTTCCGCAACAAGTTTTTGAATAAGCAAATGTGAAGGCAAGTTCAATCTGAAAAAATTATTCAAATAATAGAAATATAAGACCCATTTATGGAAAAGATATTCTAATGGATTCATTTTCTCATTCAAATTAATCTTTATTTGGCCATGTCCAAAACATAAACTAATGAGACATTTAGACCTATGATGTCTTTTGATAGCCAGCTAATCCAGCATGACACAATTCTAAATTGTACCTACGATGTCTTTTGATAGCCAGCTAATCCAGCATGACACAATTCTAAATTGTACCTAGGATGTCTTTTGATTGCCAGCTAATCCAGCATGACACAATTCTAAATTGTACCTAGGATGTCTTTTGATAGCCAGCTAATCCAGCATGACACAATTCTAAATTGTACCTAGGATGTCTTTTGATTGCCAGCTAATCCAGCATGACACAATTCTAAAACTGTAATCTCATTTCAAACTTAAGTAGCTAACTGAAGGAAACCAATTTCTACACAAATCTGAAATTATCTTTTCCGAGTCCCAGGTAACAAAAAAATACTAGTACATTTTTGTACCTTGGAACTGCAGACAAGTTTTATTTGGTTGTTTTTGTTTCTATTAAAGAAAAAAATGCAGCCATAAAACACACAGTGTATTTGATGAGATCCAAGGCTACAAATGTCTCAAGTATGAAGGAGTGAAAGGTGAAGGTGATATTATCTATTTTCAGATATCATCAGTGGTGATACCTAGGACATCTTATAAATGTTATTACTGGTGATGCATGGTGTATACATTCAAATGTTCAAATCTTAAGAAAATGTTAAAAAAGTTCCGCAAAATATTGAATAAAATAGTGCAGTATTTATTTCCAGTTTTCCAAGAAAATGGGCACTTAAAGTCCAACCACAGTTTCAATCAAATATGACAAAATAGGGAAGGCTGTTTTCCTAAAAGAGGAACCCTAAGGGTGAATACCACCGTTAAACCTATATCGCAAAATGGGGAGGGTTGTAATATCACAAGAAAATGCACCAAAACTTTCATACAGGTGTAAAGGAAATATGGTGCATTTGGGATCCCCCAAACTGACCAAGAGTGAAATTTTTGGTCAGGCTAATCAGAATTTCAAACGTCCATGCCTATGATGAGTCCAGTGTGAAAAAGTTGGTCGAACGCGGATTTCAGACTGATTTGTAACCAGAGCATAAAAGAATCTCCCAGATAAATCTGTTGCTTTTGCACTAAATTATTTCAGTAAATACAACTAGTTTCAATAGAATCTAGTAGCACGCCTCTTTAATGCCATATGCACTCTGAGAAACACATGCCAACATGTATACAAGACCTAGTCACAGTCATCATCATCATCATCATCAGTCCCGTAGTCTGGTATTGTTGGGGCACCACACAAGACCGAACAATGTGTCACAGCATCACCCATCAAATGCTTGGTCTCCTTTTTGTGTACATCTCAGACTCACCAGACATAGAGATCAAATTGGTCACTTGACTCTGCAAAGTTGCTGACTTTGCAACTTACAGTTTCGCATGCCATATAAGTAGGTACAAGTACTTAATTCTGACAATGAGAAGCCCCCAACCCATGACTACAAAGATAGCGATTCACATGATAATACTACATAAGAAACTTGAAAACCCATAGAGACCTAAAGATATACCAAATGTGATCCAGCAGAGATTTGTTGATTCCGCTCAAATTAGTGTAACATTAAAAGAGATATATAGTAAAATTTTAAAAGGCCTCAATTAGTTTACAGATTACACAGAACATACCTGTCGCGGATCAACAGATGTATTTATGGTACAACTTTCCCTTTAAATTTACAGGAATAAAAACATAATACAGTACTCTCTCATTTAATACTGTCAATATACTACCTTAGAGAGACCGTCTTATAATGAATTACATTATGCAGTACTACCTCATTATAATGCTGTCAATGAGAGGCCTGTAGTATCTTGTCTTACAGTGAGACTATCTTATAATGAAATAAATTCTTCAGTATTATCTCACTATAATACTATCTATATAGAAGGCAAATAGTGTACCACCTTGTAGTGAGATCACGTTTTAATGAAGATTTTATATATATATATATATATATATATATATATATATATATATATATATATATATATATATATATAATGAAATTGGATCCATGACCATACACACTATATAAGAGGATATGCATTATAATGAATGGCCTTATAGTGAGGGGATGATGTACCTCTTTTACAAGTAATATGTATTCAGTTCACATATTGCTAAAAACAATGAACAATGAAGTCTATACCTGCTATTGAATCATATTTTTACGTGAGATATTAAAAAACTGATATAATAATTGTTATTTACCATATATATACATGCTCTGAAGTCAAATCAGAGATTGCATACATCCAGATCCATATAATGTGCTGGCAGAAAATTATTACTAGATGCCAAAAATAGGCATGTAATATCTTTGAAAATTAAAATACTTTGTTTTGTAAAAATTACATGTTTTAATATGAAAATATTTTTACTTCATTTGTTATTTTTAAAATACGAAATAAAACGAACTAAATCCCCACAGCAATTGTCTGAATTTTCTATGTTACTCAAATCTAAAGACGAATGATATTCTGGATGACAATTTTTTTTCCAACAGAAGTCACCTATCCAGGAAAGAAGGATACAATAAATATTAGCGCCGTCTGATGAATACATTTTTAATGGTTGTCATCTTGTTTTATATTGGTCATGGTTACTATCACTATTTATGTCCAATAATATTAAACAATCAGCTCCAACATGATTTCTTTTTCCATGTTGTTTTAACTACTTTAAATTTTGCTAGTGCTTAAAAATAAATCAAGTAGAACGAATGTTTAAGTAGGTTAGTTAGGATGCCAGCCATATGGATGGTTAGTTAGCTTGGATAGCCAATGGAAGTTACACAGCCAGAACAACAATCCATTTGCGCTTGAGAAGCATTTATTAAAATGGGGGAAAGAAAAGCTCAGCATGATACAAACTGAATTAAATAAAGCAAAGTTATATCCTGCAGTTGTTGAATGTATCAGGTGTTCATTTTTGAAGGACATGTTCAAGAAATGAATTTCAAAAGAAATACATCAAATGAACAGAGCTTATCCAAATTCTGCTGATATATTGTCACACAAATCAAGGTTTAATTTGTTCTCAATTGCATGAGCATGGTTCACACTGATGAGTATGGTACTCACAAATGAGTATGGTACTCACAGGTGAATATGGTTGACATGAATGAGTATGGTATGGGTGAGTATGACATGAATGAGCATGGTATTCAGGGGTAAGTATACAATACAAGGGCTAGTATGGTAACCATATGAAAGTATGGTACACATGGGTGAAAATGGTACACAATGGTGAATTGTGATCATATGAGTATGGTAAACATAGCTGAGTATGGCATGCATTGATGAATATAATACACATGTGAGTATAAATACATACAGGTCTGGTACTCACAGGTGAATATGGTTCAGATGAGTATGATGTGGGTGAGTATGACATGAATGAGTGTGGTATATGGGGTGAGTATGGTACAAATGGGTGAGTGTGGTACACACATGGGTGAGCATGACAAGAGTGAGCACTGTGCTCAGGGGTATGATACACATCGGTGAGTATGACATGAATGAACATGGTACAAAAAGGTCACTATGATACAATAATTTTAATCCTCTTAGGATCTAAAGCCAAAAGTTTTGAAGAAAATAAAAATGTTTTATGTTATTATTGATGGCATTTAAGAAAAATATAGCTTATACATACTGTTGCTTGCTACCATCTCTTCCTTGCTTCTTCCTAAAGAATCCTGAAATAAAATGCAATAAAAAAAATTATTACCATATTTATCCAAAAACAGGTGCATATCTGAATATAAGCCCTCCTCAGTCCTAAATCTGTGGCAAGTATAAACTAAGCTTTATTCCTTGTCAGTTAACTGTATGACGAGATGTATTATGAATCATGTTTTGGTTAAATGTCATAGAAACCCAAATGCATGGCAAAAATGCTGAAATCATTTGATAAAATTTTAAGAATGACTTGGACAACTATTGCAAAGAATCTTCTATTCTGACTGGCATTTGGTATGGTCTGGTTCCATCTGGGTGTAGGTGATATACTATTTTTACACACTGTGTCAGAATGATTACAGTGCATAGCTGTCAAACTTGGCATTCATAAATACAGTACAAAGTTAAAACTTAATGCCCTTACAATTCAGGATCAAGATGTCTGAGTTGTACTTGAACTATGGAGATAGAAGAAATCACAGAAAATGATATTGCAGGCATCTTAATGAGTTGTACTTGAACTATGGAGATAGAAGAAATCACAGAAAATGATATTGCAGGCATCTTAATGACATTTATATTATTACAGATGAATTTAATTTACTTGTTAAATATCTACTTTACACAAAACTATATCAAAATTCAATATTTCTATCAATAATTTGTATGAATTTCAAAATGATGTTAAAATTAACAATCGAGCAATAATTAAAGACTCTCCAGTCTACTTGTATCGTGCATTTCATTCAAGAATGAATCATAAAATGTCTTAGATGTTGCTCTATGTTATGATTATTTTTCTACAGATAAAATAACTATATATCTCTCTAATGATCTACAAGGCCCCAAAAATGTGTTTCCTACTGCACTGGTTTTAAAATTAGGGTAGGTAGGTAGAATTTTTCTTTCAAACATTATATACATTAAAAAGATTAGTACAAAGTACTTGGCAAAACTGGCTCAATTTCAGGCACCAATCAATTTCGGGAATTTTTTTTACCAGGGGGGTGGGGATGGTAGGGTCGGCTATGGGAAATAAGGACAGTCAGCCAACCAGAAACATGCATTTTAGGGGAGGCCTAAGAGACTATTATACTATAAAGCTTTGTATAAGGGACTGTGTTATACTATAAAGCCTCTGAAATGGGAGTGTTATACTATAAAGCCTCATATATGGGACTGGGTTATCCTATAAAGCCTCTGAAATGGGACTGTGTTATACTATAAAGCCTCATATATGGGGCTGTGTTATACTATAAAGCCTCTGAAATGGGACTGTGTTATACTATAAAGCCTCATATATGGGACTGTGTTATACTATAAAGCCTCTGAAATGGGACTGTGTTATACTATAAAGCCTCATATATGGGACTGTGTTATACTATAAAGCCTCTGAAATGGGAGTGTTATATTATAAAGCCTCATATATGGGACTGTGTTTTACTATAAAGCCTCTGAAATGGGACTGTGTTACTCTATAAACCTCATATATGGGACTGTGCTATCCTATAAAACATCTTGTATGGGATTATTATACGATAAAGCCTCAGATATGGGACTATTACACTATAAAACCTCCAAAAGGGACTGTTTTGCTATCAAGCCTTATATATGGGACTGTTTTACTGAGGTGTTGTATATAAAGGACTGTTATGCAATAAAGACTTATATAAAGGAATACTATATCAAGGAGTATTATTTTAGGGACCATGTTACAAAAATGATGCTGTGTAACATGGGAGCACCATATGTACATATCAAGATTCTAAGTCCAGCCAGTGCATAAGGACTTATTTTCATCAGATTTTTATTTATACTACATTCGTGATCAATCACTTAAGCACAGAAGTAAAATATCCACAAAAATGTCTTTAAAAAGTTTCATACAGATGCAGGGTTTTATGTCCAATATGACAGCCACCTAAAATTAAAATACTGAACACCAAAAACATGGATTGGAAGCAAATAATTTTACATCGCGAGAAAAAAAAACATACAACATATTATTATCTCTTTAAATCTAACTATTTAAACTGGATATTGCTTTGGTAACACAGTTGCTTGTTTCTTCTGCAGCTAAGGGTTTGCTCCGCAGTTCCAGTATGTAATACCTCAGTGGTTGCCCATACAAGATTAACAGTTTTCTTTAAGATCTCCAGTTTCCAACACTTCAAAAAATCACACACAATAGTGGTTAAATTGCTAGGAATCATAGAAAACTGTGACTAAATCACTAGGAATCATACTCAAGTTTCTAAAAAGCACACAACAGTCACTAGAAAGTGAAGGTACATACTACCCATTGCTATCTTTACTCACAAGTCAATTCCAACTGTAAACATAGACTCTGACCTGCTACTATAAAATACACCAGCAGAATAGGGTCATTATGTCATCTGATTAAGCCTAACAAACTGCATAGATCCAGATCAGCCAGTGAATTATGCAATGGCAGATCTGAGTCTGTGTGGTTTGCAGTTGGACTTGACCTAAAAGCAGGCATGTATAGTAAATGTGTTGTACACTTGAATTATATTATCACTCATTCACAGAAAATAAATTTACCAAGTTTTAATCTTCTGGCCATGAAACCAAGCAAAAATGTATAACACCCCCCCCCCCCAACTTACCAAATTGTCTGATATACTTGTAGGTAGGGGTGAAATGATACACCTGTGCCTCGTATCGATACGATTCAAAAGACACAGCCTGCGATATGATACATATCGATACACATATGAACCTGATGCTCTTTCCGTCTTTGGAAGGTAGGTGGTGCCCCTTTATGTATGTTGACATACTGGATGTATTTACAGTATGCAGACTACAGGTAGAGATATAGTTATCATATATTTATATGCAATTCTCATCGATGACGAGAAAACAAAAATACTTTCAAACAGACTATCTGTTGGTTGTCAGTGAGTTTTATTCAACGTTTTAGGCCATTTAACGGCGGCTAAATTTAACTCACTTTAGCCACCATGCCCATTGTTTTGCACAGCATGAATGCTTTGAAAACATCTTATTACCAATTTCATGTCTCACTTAACCTTGGAAGACATTACAATGTTATCTTCAAAACAGAAGAAATAAGGCAATTTCTTCGTGCAAAGAAATTCTCATCTAGAACAAATCCGGGTATGGGAATGAGGCTGAATACGAACAAAATCTATCACATTGTACTTCCTGCTGATGCAAAAGACTGCTGTGGCCAGAGGTACTTGTATTTGTCAGTGTAGAAGGAAAACTATTGAAAACAACCAGTCCTATCCTATAATTTTTAAAATTATTTTTTTTACACAAAGTGATAAATCTGAGCGGTTTGAAAACTGCCCCTTTACTGATTCTGTGCTAATTTTATTTATTCCATCAACACTTTCCTTCCATGGTTAAAGATCTCTGCAGAAAAAGAGAAATTCTAAATTTGTTTCTCATGTACAATTTAAGGAGACATGCTGCCAGGATTTTATCTTAAATGGGACTTCAGCCTTTGTCACTGAAAGAAGGGGAGAGTAGAAAAGGAGGAGGGGGAGGAGGAACGGTTGTAGTTCATTATTTACCTAACACTTCAATATCTGTCTCTCATTCTTCCAGCTCAACTTTTTTAGAGCTTTACTGAAATCAAAATCTTTAAAAGATGTCACCTCTAGTTATATAAGTAATAATCTATTAATTATATCTGAGCATACTCTGTTCCTTGTCTGTGTATGAATATATATGCTTCCTTCTGAAGGGGCATATACATAGCTAGCTTTGTCAGCTTGTTGGGGAACTGATCTTTGTGGCTGTTATTTACAATTTTCCTGAGCTCACAGATATTATGTTTTAGACATGTCTGCTCCAAAATAGGATTTTTGACTAACATAAACTAACTTTCTTGAATCAGTAGTTTGTGGACTATCATGCCAGATTTCTTACCTGTTCCATAATGCTGTATTAGGGGTTTTTAGTCCATCAATGCCACAGTCTGCTTGTGCAGACAGAGGTATTCAAATAAATATCTTTACTGCTTGATTTCATTTTTTTAATCCTTATTATTCAGTTTATCTTAACTCTGATACGGATACATGGTCTTCCTACATATGATCTGCAGGGCTAAATTAGTTGATTAAAAAAAAATGAAAATTGCATTCAACTTTTAAATTGTCTGTATTTTAATTAGGCTCAGTATTCTGCCCTTTCTACATTTAATTTAGAAATATCACCAAAAGTGAGACTGACCATTGTGCCGTCTATTTTTGTCCATCCAACATGAACATCCGACTCGTATTTAACACCATTTCCGGGCTCAAAATCTCTCACTGGTATCTCCATTAACAATTTCCCAGCTCCAATAATCTAATATACTTCATAACTTTAAAAATTATTGTCATCATCACCATCATCAGCAAGTATTTGCAGAACGAAAAGGTCATGAACAACACCGGGAATCAGGCAATTTGGATTTTCTAGGTAGCCTGTATTTTAAACATGCATTTGTAAAACTTCCTTCATGGAAGGTGCATACTATGCCACAATGCGTATTCCATGGCACAATGTTCCAATCAAATTTAGTTTAACAACCATTCATGTCACGCTTGAAGAACCCAGATGTATAAACAGTTACCTACCCGAAAAAACATACTTTGCGACAAAAACAATTAAATAAAAATTGTATACTTCCCCGAGCATATTTTCAGATGTGGGACTTGCAACTAATTTGCATGAGCATCACTGTTCTCCAAGTTTGCTAATTCGTACAAATTTTGCACAATTCACACAATCGCACACCCTAACAGCATCTCTGCTTAAGTACTTTACATATCAATGACTTTTGCACGAAACTTCTGTTGCCTTGCTAGTACTTCCTGTTTGTCATGCAGGGAATAAGCTACGCTAATTGCTGATTGGTAGCTATTATTTAACATGGACCCAAACAAGCAATAATCACCAATGAGATTTCAATGTAACATATTTCACCGTGTGACACATGGTAGTGTAGTTTTCAAATCAACCAATGTAGACATAAAATTAAATGTAGAAACTTGGTGTAAAAGTGGTTATTAAATGATGAGTAAAGTGCTTCATTATATATGTGGCACACATTTATAATGTATCTTATATGCTGAACATGCTGCTGGGTTAAGATAATTAGCATGGAATTGGGGGGGCGCAGATTACAAACCATGTATGTGAGTGTGTGTGTGATTTGGATTTTTAATGTAGCTTTAACAATTTTTCAGTCATTTTGCTACGATGTCTGCAGTGTGGCAGTTTACAGTCATATTTAGCACTGGGGCATCACGCCGCAGACATGTAGCATGATGTCCCACCCAGTCACATTATCCTGACACCAGGCCGACCAGCCCTAACACTAACCTCTTAATGCTGAGTGCCAAGCGAGGCAGCTGTTAGTATCATTTTTGTAAGTCTTTGGTATGACTCGACTGGGGATCGAACCCATGACCTCCTGCATCTGAAGCGGACACTCTAATCACTAGGCCACCGGAGCGGTGATACGAACCATGTAACTGTTTTAATTTGCAGATGGCAAGCGAGTATTCTCAATAGTTTTTTTTTTGTTTTAATAATGCGAAGGATGTTTCAGATGAATTCTATATTTAAAGAATAACAAGGCAAACTAATAATAACTGGTCATGACTACTGAAGACTAAAATAACTTAGGCAAGTATCATTTTGTATCGATTCTCCATCTCGTGTATTGATATATGTATCATTACAGTAAAAGTATCGATGCATTGTTTCACCCCTACTTGCAGTTGTGTGTGTGTGTAATTTAAATTTTTAATGCAGCTTTACCAATTTTAGTCATACCACGATGTCTGCAGTGTGGCAGTTTATAGTGATGTCTAGCACTGGGACATCATGCCGCAGACATGTAGCATGATGCCCCACCCAGTCACATTATCCTGAACAAGGCTGACCAGTCCTAACACTAACCTCTTAATGCTGAGTGCCAAGCAATCAGGTTTTAGTTGCTCATAAAATGCAGAGATCATTAAATGCTTAGAAAGTATCAAAAGAGGTGTAATTGAATCAGTTATTCCATACAAACTATCACTCAATTTTTATACTGAACAAGTGAAATACCCACATATACTTATATTAGGCATAATCAATCTTGAAATTTCTACAGTTGTCAAATCACACAGCATTAAAAACTTGTGACTATTGAACATGACACATGCTAAGGTTAGATTTCATAGTTTGAATCATGATCCACAAAGATACAATAAACACCGAAGTCGCTAACAACATATTTAGTTACCGAGTGTCTATGCTAATCTGCAAGTCTTCAAAAGCATTATAATGTAACTGGAAAAACTCTCATTGCCAACAGCAATCATATTACTAATTCCATCTGTTAGTCTCTTCTCAAGTTTGGTTTATTAACAATGTTTGGTACATACACTTAAAATGTGAGTTTTTGTGTACCATTTGCACTCCCTTATAGCCAAAGTCCAAATGCAAACTGGATACAACCGGGTCTGACAGTGCATAATGCACTGACAGATCTGGGTGTATGCAGTTTGTTAATCAGTAGAACAAACACAGACAGCACATTATGCAATGGCAGATCATGGCCTATATTGTTTGTGGTTGGACTCTGCTTATAAGAAGTGAATGTGGTACTTGAAGTAAATCACACTACTTGATATATCTCTGAAATGAAAATCATGGTAAGTCCACTGTGGTATTCTGAAATTCCTCAATGATGTCATTTTGCAAGGACAGTCGAACAGATACATTACACAGATTCTGTAACTGAAGACCCCTCATATATGAACAATTCATCCATGACATTTTCTCTTTCAAGACTAACAACAGGATTTGCTTTTTCCATGAAATCTGCCTGACAAACCCTTACAACTTTCCAAGAGCCCACTGCTTTTCTAAAGTCTGTATTGCTTCACTTCAGTTGGCCATTGGCCATTACAAATAGGGACAGTCAGCCAACCAGAAACAACAACAGGGCAGAATTGTTTTCTAACTTCTCTGTTTATCTAGACTGAAAATTTTCCATTCATTTCTGCAATTCAAATGAGTTTTACTAATTAAGATTCTCCTCACCTTGGTTGTCTGCCAGATCAGTTGCATTGGGAATGGAGGATAGCGAAAGTGCTTTGGTGATGTTCGTATGGTGTGCACCACTGTGTGGTACATACATGGCTGGTGGCTGGGATGTCCCCCCTGACTCCTCCTCCTCTATTATGTCATCACTCTCTGGTGGTGACTGCATGTGGTGTCCTTGAGATCTGGAGTCCTAGAAGAAATGAAAATATAAACATTAAATCAGAACAACCAACCAATACAGAAGTAATTATGCAATGACTTGTATATGGCTTACAATAACTGTGGTAGTGCTTTTTCTTTTTGGTGATTATTGATGTCTATGGGATGATTGATCTCAGTGTTATAGCATGGATTCAGTGAATATTAAACTATGAAATTAATGGATTTAATAAATATCTACAAGTTTTATGAGTGCTACTTCTCCCTTGCCCTGGAACCAAGACTTTTTCATGTAGTGCAAAAACTTGGACTTCCAAATTTTACAGTGTAAGACATTTATAAAACACAAGACTTCACCTAGGAAACCCACATCAGATGGTTAACTTATCCAATCAGAATTCAGGTTTATCCAACTGCCGTTATTAACACATATCCCTCCTGGATTTGGAAAGTTTAAAATTTGTTTCTCCCACTTCTATTAATATCCTGACCTCTGCAAAGTCTCAACTTATGACAAATATTTCAAAAAGTACAACACTGATTCTGCTACATTTCAACCCTTGGCATTTCAATTAACAAAACCCACTATTCACCCTATCATCCAGTTTTGCCTGACGTAGTTATCACACAGAACCTCATTAGTAATCAATAATGTCTCTACCATATGTATTCTGATACTAGCCTCCTTAAACATGCCATGGATTTAGTCCAGTGCAAACCACATACATCAACTTAAAGGTCACCGGCCATACTCCAACATTTTTTTATTTTACATCAGGTTTGTATTACATGATTAAAAGTAGTTATACTCACACAAAATGAACAAAAAATTATCAAGTGTAAAGAAGAGATAATAATTTAATTACTTGAAATAGAAGTATACAATGCTGTTACTTCCCCTTAGCTACGATTTCCCACCTATAGAAGATGCCAGCCGGAAATGACGCACATTTATCCCCACAAGACGCAGTACATGTTTCTTGTTGTCGAAATATAAAACACTATAAACTATGGATAGGGAACATTTAGATGAAACTACTGGAAACTAATTTACTGTTCAGCCTTATCTCGATATGCATGAACGACGCACTAGATTCTGTCGCTTTCAAAACTGTTCCATTGTTTCAATTTATTTTTAAAATTCCCGTTAATACAGGCAAAAAGGAATCAATGTTGGCTTCCTTATGTCGGCCAACTTTATAATAAAAAAAAAAAAAAGAAATTGGCACACTTAAAAGAATCCAAAGGAACCAGAGTTGGCTTCCTTATGTCGGCCGACTTCATAAGAAAAAATCAGCACACTTAAAAGATACCAAAGTCAGTTTCTTGGGTTGGTTTGCTTTGCAATAAAATAACCTTTGTATCTGATATCCTGTCAGTAAGTTTAAGCAAGGAGTTTATTGCTTGTTGTGTTTATTCATCACCTGGGGTTTTATTTGTTTGCCATATGTAATCATAATTGATGTTTGCAGGGCAAATAGTATACACAACAACAACTTGCTTTAATAATACTTTTGTAACACATGCTAGCAAAAAGATTATCATTTGCACTCACAGTGAATGTACTTTAAAATAATGATTTGTATTTGCGAGATACTGTCGTATAGTTAACCTGGATACAATACAATCTTGTTTAGTTTGCACCTTGTAACTTATCATGCGTGAATGGAGGTGCCTTCAAGCAATCGGGGGATATTTTCATCTCGTTTGCAATTTTGTTTCTGACATAAGCGATACACACTACAGTAAGGATGCATACATAAGCCGGCATCCACTACATATACAGAGTTTGTGAATATATTTGTTTCTTTAATAAATTTCGCGTGATGAAAAAAGAATGAATAGATGATAACAATGCAAGGTTAGTTTCTTTCATTTTATTTTCAAATAAGTGTATGTTTATCTTTTTTTTTGTACCGTGCCCGGGGGGTGGGTGGGTGGGTGCACAAATTCAACACCAAATTATTTCCTTTCTTATTTGAATGGAGTAATGGAGCAAATATGATTGACGATATTGACTAGAAATGACAAGCTTTTAATTTATGCGTGCACCCACTAAGACAACTTGAAAAATAGAAACAAACAATAAAATTAACTGGTAAGAGCTTCATATTGCAGCAATACTGACAAAATGCTCAACATTATTCTCTCTCTCACTCTCTTGTGTAATCGAGTGTGTATTATATGCAGCAGTTCCTACACTTGAAAAATTTATATGTATTCTGTAGAATATTGTTGTATAAATCAATATTGATAATTTGATGGAAGACTTAAATTGAGAATGTCGTTGTGCATATGCATAGATTTTTTTCAAGCATAAAAAAATGTATATAAACATTTTAATCAGAACGAGCAAGATATGTCAGTTTGTGTTTTCTCTCATATATATGTACGTTACGAAGTATGATTATTTTCTTTGAAAGAAAATCAAGATAGTTTGTTTAATTTTTTTTTTTCTTCCTAAAACCTATCTTACATAGTATCTACTTGTTGTTTGAAGAAAAAGAACTTCTTCAAACTATTGTTAAGTTGGGCCAAATTGTCTTTCGAGTTGGGCCGAATTGTCTTTGGGCCAAATTGACTATAATCTGGCATAAATGATAGAACTTTCCCATCCCTCACCCTATTCAATCCCACAGCTTGAATCCACTTTTTTCCTGGTAAAAAGGGTCTTTCGGAAATAGAAAGAACTCTTTTTCTGTCATCACTCTTTTGGTTACATCCATATGCAACACAGTGCACCATATTTGCTGTACAAAAGCACGATCGTAAGATATATCACACAGACATTTACATAGGGAAATTAAACACCTGAATGGCTAGGTTGAATAGAAGGGATAAATGTACGTCATATCCATTTTTGGCACACGGAAACTACCAATTGTTTACGGAGATTGCCAAATAATTTTTTCATTTAAAAAAGCGACTTTTTTAAAGTCTAATTAAACATTTTTATGGTGTGCATACATAACAAATGTGTTTTGTTTATGACTATAATAATATCACACATTTGTACAAAATAGGTGGCCAGTGACCTTTAATATGGCTATTTATTACAAATCTACAAAATTCACACTGTTACAATAACTTCAGAGATGCTCCCAGAATTTTATCATAAGGGGTGGATTTCCCCCTTGTCATAAAAATAAGGGGAAGGAGGGGTAGAACAAAATTGAGGCCTGGGGGGGGGAAATGACCATAAATCAACGTTTACATAACACTTCAATATCCAGCTCTCTTTCTTCCCAATCCACTCTGAAGGATCCCTATTGAAATCGAAATCTTTAAAAAATGTTGCCTCCAGTTTTTTAAGCATGAATCTGTTGATTGTTTCTGATCTTATTCTGTTCATTATCTGTGAATGAATATTGTTCCATACTGAAAACCCCCTTTTACAGTCTGCTGTCTGAAGGAGCATATATAAAGCTAGCATAGCCATCTGAAACAAGTTTTAAAAACTGTTCTTTATGGTATTTATGTACAATTTTCCACAGTTCAAAGGTATCGTCTTTCGATACTTCTGCTTTAAAAGATTTTTCACTAACATCAGTTATGCCAATGCTTAACTTTCTTGAATTAGCACTCAAATGACTACTATGCCAGATTTGCTGTATTAGGATTTCAAGTCCATTTTTGCCATAGTATACTTGTTCAGATGGAAGTATTGTGATCAAATAAATATCTTTACTTCTTAATTTCATCAGGCTTATTTTGTTATGGTCCATCTGTCTATTAACATTTGCTTGCTTTGTGATGGTTGGAGAGATTTTCTTGAACTCTGCCTAAGCACACATTTTACTGTACAAGATAAAAAATTAAATAAAAATGTAATTATTTCTCATAGCCTCCATGAAAATTAAATCAATGATTACCACAAAGTTCTCCATTTCCTGCTTCTGGTCCTGAGAACAGGCAGGTCCATCGTTCCCCCATCTTTGTACTGGTGTGGATGTTACCGAAACATATTCACTGGCATCACGCATCATATCTGCCAAAAATAAATATTAAAAAAATTTCAGCACTTGATGACACTTGTACTTTAAGACAAACAGAAAAGATAAACATGTTCACAGAACATAAATGCCTCACTACATAACCCTAAACACAAAAACACATACAGACAAATGGACTGACATACCAAATAGGTTAATACTAAATGTTCTTACCACATTGGCGGCAGTGCACAAAAATATTTTAACTCTTTAACTACTTGTGATGCCTTAGTGCTGCTGAGTTCATTACAGCAGCTGGTTTGGACTACAAGAGACTGATGCTGCTGTAGTTAAATGATAACCTTTTAGCTGATGATCTGGGGTTAGAGGCTAATTGTTTTAATTATTTTCTGCGTAACTGACTGATTTTATATATTAACACCATGCAGATATAAACACTATACCTATTGCCTGTGTGGTTCTTTTATCCCAATGGCTACCATAAGACTGACAAGATAATCCATGAATTGACGACATAACACTCTATTGTAACACTAAAATTTGATGTCATTATCTTATGCAACAAATATTTGAATACATAATTATTTACAAAGTTTATTTGTCATTATGTTATACCAGTTCTAAAATTGCTGTTGGTGATACTTGTAAAAGCAATTATGTATTAAACAAAGAAGAACATCACATTGTTATAGACACTTCATACTGCCAATTTTCAACATCATAGGGCTTCTCTTTCATACATTTTGCTGCACTGTTGTAAAGTTTCAGCAATAAGTCTTTCATTTAAGACCAGATAAAATATTTAAAGAACAAATCTATCTCGTTTTTCCTCTCTCACCCAAAACAAAAGTAGGAGCGATTCTTTCAGTGAAATTGGTTACTTGTGAAGAGCATGGCTTTATTATCCACCCTGTATTATCTTCATCACTTGATTCTATCTCAACTTCTGACACTGCCAACATTTCCTAAATCAATATTATCAATTTCACCCTCTGAAATAATAAAAAATTTGCTTCCAAATTACAAGCAAAGCCAGTGTTTACATGATTCCGAATCACTAGGAAAAGACATTGTTTCCATGATTTGCAGTTGGACTCGTGAGTATATAAAGCATGTTATCCATCAACATGGAAATGATTGTGCCCGTTTGACATGATGCAGACCTGCCAACCCTGATGAGTACATCTCAGTAAGGCTGTTGATTTTTTCCATAAGATTGACCAGTTTTCAGTAAGGTGTAGCAAAATATCACAAACTGCTATTGTAAAGCCAGAAAACATAATTAAAAGTTTGATATTTGAACATGCAGCGATGATAAACATTAAATTCAACTGAAAAGTTTGTCAAGTATGTGTAGACTTTATTTACCAACAGTACAGTTGCACAAAATTTAGTTCCAAACCCTATGCAGCTGAATGGCTTGTTGCTATCTCTCAACCTGACATAATTCTTGGGATATATTTTCCATTTCACATAACAACAGTAATCATATCTCTTGCCATAAGACAAACTCAAATTGGCACGTGATGTCCAATAAACGTAACTGTGTCCCTTCCAGCTTTATTCACAAAAATCTGAATATTCCTTTATGTTCTTCAGTGCCGATTATTAACACTTTTCAAGAGGCTTATTTTCCCTTTCATCTTAAACATGCATCGCTTGCTGGACGCCATTTTAAAAAAATTCTATAATCAACAGTTTGATATTGCAGATGCTTTGCATGAACAAATAGGTTGCAGTTTAATGCATCTGAGGTGCTGCTTTAAAGTTAGACTGGTTCCCTGACTAATTTCACTAATTCTAATACGAAACCCGGATCCAAATCAAACATGGATGAACCACTTATCCAGATTCTTTGGCAATGATCATTTTCCTGTAGTTTTTGCTTTTATGTCATAAGGTCGTATTTTAAGGGTAATTTTCATAAGACTTATGGCAAAATCATAAGGGTTGGCAGGTCTGATGATCGTGTGACGTGTAATGGAATACTATGCTCTCACTAGTCTTTTGAATACAAAGAGACAAACTGAAGATATACTTTACATAACAGCAGTAAAAATTTGATAATAATGAATAAATGAGTTGCATCATTACGGTCTCCATACCTGATAGATCCTGCCCTGATTCTCTCGAAAAATCTGTATCCCCTGAGCTACTTGTAATGTATCTCCGCCCTTCAGCGCCAGCGCTGTGGTTTATGGGAGACGCATGGCCCACTTTGAGGCCAGGCTGAAAAGAGTTGTTATCCTCAGATTCAACACCTCCTCCTCTTTCATCAAGACTACTTAGGCTCATACTGAAATTAGAAAACATCGTGATGACAAGAGCTAAAAGAGTCCACATGTCTGCTTGTGGTGTTATCATGAGCCTAAATTTTGATTAACTTTTTTTAATATCATTGCGATAATATTACAATTTTTATTTTAACTACTGTTGACATGTGTCTGACCAAGTGCCAAGCCCAAGGTTGCAGCTCATCCAATGACCACTACCTAGTACACCGTTGCTAATTATATGTATATGTATCAACTGAAAAGCATTAATGAGGAAGACTACTGATAATGGTAAATATGATACTCTGTATTAGTGTTCTACACGGCAGTGAAATGGACCCAGATTTACGTAGTTATTGGAGGGCTGGGGATCAATACAATACTGCGAATCTAAATTGTGAAGTTAAACTCTGCTAGTTGAATTTGTGTCACTCAAATCCATCTATAAGTGGAAGATGAATCTTCATCCATGTCAAACACATTTTAAAAAATGGTTCCTGCTTGGAAACCCATGATGAGAGTTCATGTATATACACAAATGACGTGCGCCTCAGGGTGTATTTTTTCTGCTTGGGTGTTATCGCAAAATGTGGACAAGCTGAACACATAAAGCAGGAGTTTACTGCATACAAATGACTCAAATTTTCCATTATTGAAATCACTGGTAAATCTTACACAATAAAAGAATAAGCATGGTTCTTGCTCATGTACTCCAGATTCTAATAATCGTTTTTGACAGATGGTAAAGAATGGCAATAGGAATGTTTTCCGAACTAATATCAACCAAATATGGCTTTCACTGTATATAGCACATGTGTATAATGTCCAACTGCAAGCAACACTGACCCTGATCTGTCATCACATAATGTGCCAACAGATCATCGTCAATGTTTTCTTGTTCTACTGAATGATTCCAACAAACTGCATAGAACCAGATCTTCCGGCACATTATGTGATTGCAGATCTGGGTCTGTGCAGTTTGGCGTTGGACTCAACTTTATAAGAGTATAAAAAGTATTTGTATATATGGTATCTATGTTAGAACTAAAGTAGGACACTGACAACACCTTTCACGTACTCATTCGGAAGTTTTCATGTGATACAGCAGTTTATCTAACACAATCCAAGCATTATAATGAAGGAGATACTCCAGTTACACGATCAGTCTAACTCTAATGTCAGATCAGAAAGCAAGGCAGCTCTTATGCATGTAGGAGATGGTCAAATCAACTCATTTTCTAGACGGTGGGAAAAGTAGCCAAGTTATTAACAGCTGAAACAAACTTGCTTTCTTGGCCAGTGTGATGGGTCTATTTCCATATCTTGTTCCATTTGCCTGTGAATTAAAGCTGTTTCTGATGAGAAGAGATGCAAGTTACATCCCTTTTCATTAGGGTCAGGGGTCATTCAATATTTAAAACTTGTCTATAAAGGCAGGCAGTTTTGGTAAATGGGTCACAAAAATAGCCATATACAGCTTCTTTTGATTCCCTATTCACCACTGGGCTTTCACTGATCTCAACAAGCTAAGCAACTGACCAATCCAGTTCATGTTTAACATGTGAACAACTGTTTCCAAGCCTATTTTAAAAAAGCCAATAGACCAGTGAATCAGTCCCCTGTTTTACAACAATATGTAAATTGTCAAACAGTAGTGTAATCAGTGTTTTGTCATTCTGCACAAAAAAGCTAAGATTAGTAATTATTTCAAGTCACTGATAATTTAATTTATTAATAAGGATGGAATAAAGTGAGCAGGATACAGTAATTAAGTGGAAGATACATTCTGGAGACAACATGTATATTTCTGATTTTGCTAAATAGTGCATATAAAACAATCTTGACAATTTAATAATAATAATAATAATAATAATAATAATAATAATAATAATAATAATAACAATAATAATAATAATAATAATAACAATAATCAGTATGTGGTATTTGTTCACCAATTAATTTTCAAAGGTGAACCAGTGTACAGTGGTCACCAGTGAAAAAAGGCCAATTTGGCCTTTTCCCATGGATGACCGCTGTTGACAGGTTTGACTGCACAATACTGAAAAACACGAAAGAGTACAACAACACTGCTTACCTCTTGCCAACATACTGAAGCATTTCATCATCTTCCTGACACTGATCCGTCACTTTTTGCTTCTGGATCCCATCTTCTGGGTTCCAGCTTCTTCGTCGTATATTTGGAACATTACCACCATAGTATTTCTCCAAAATCCTGGTGTCACTTGTGCTATCTACACTATCACCACTTACAACAATGGAAGGCTGACTGGTTTGCTGCCCACCTGTATAGAACTCATCAGAATGGGAGATGGAGGTGGGTTCCAGTCCATCAGAACCCAAATCCTCTGCCAAGTCATACAATGAACTGCTATGATCTGAAAACAGGAAGTCATTTAATGACTGTGAGTAGTCTACATTTATTGTTATTCTGGTCTACCACATGATTAACTAAGCCTGATTTCATCCTTATCTTTGTCTATCCGAATTATCAATGTAAACCAAAAAATGTATTTATGTAAGAAACATCATCCACACATCTATGTTCATGTATAACTAAAACCAATACAGCGAATCTCCATTTGCATCAGCTAAATTTTTTAATTCTGAATAGATCAGTGAGACTGATCCCAAAAATTACTAATAAAATTTGGTGGAAACACTAAAACCTAATACTGCTTGTCTTTTGTAAGAAAATTAAATATTAAAAGTCAAAAATCTAAATCCTTAATAAGTAATAATAATTATAAAATCTATACCAATTTAAATGCTATGTGTATTAACTACAAAAAAAAAAATCTTTTACCATTAAAATAAATTTTGGAACCTTGACATAAAAAAAATATACTGTATTTTATTAATATTATTGATTTATTTTCTTTACATATTATATCAATACAAAATTATTCTGGAATATATATATGTATATATATATATATATATTCTGGAATATATATATATATATATATATATATATATATATATATATATATATATATATATATATATATATATATATATAACCAGTCAACAAATATCTAAACATATGAACCAACATAGATCAGACATAAAAAATTATACAGATCAATCATTTTCATCTCATGTTGCCGCACATTTTAACAAGAGTTCCCATACTTTGCAAGATTTCTCCTTTCAACCTATTGTTACAGTTGATTCTGAGATGGAATGTCTGCTAAAGGAAACCTATTGGATTCACTGTCTTAATACGGTATATCCAAAAGGTCTAAATTCCAAAACACTATACGACATTCATTAATCTAATTTTATTTTTTTGTTGTTTGAATTATGTCCCCTGTTTACAAATAGTTAAGAATATTTTTATATTATTCTAATTTACTGAATAACTTAACTACTGAAAGTATAAACTAATATCATAAAAATAAGTTTAATAATTCCTTAAAAATGAAAGGGCATTTTAAATTAATTCTGATTATAATAAGATTAATTATTTATAGAATACTTATTTATTTTATGATTGCAAGTATTATGCACACCATAATTTTTTATTATATAATTTGAGTTCTGATAAAATAGTGAACATTCGTCAATAATATATCAAGATATTATATATATGTATTTTATTCAAATGTGCATTATACAAAATAAAAATATTAATAAAACTGTTTATCTCTATTTATTCATAAAAGTTTATATATATATATATATCAATGCAATTTTCTTTTTCATCAGTCCTTTTGAGCACTGTTTGATACTGCTCTTATGAGTTAATTGCTTTAGTTTACTAAAACAATAATTTTCATGTTCATGGCTCACATGTACAACACATGAAAGTTAGATATGTGTTTTTTTTTTTTACCTCTTGTGGATTGCAAACAGTGTGAAATAAACACAAAACATGCTGAGCATACAAGTTCTGCCTTTACACCAGTTTAGTGCAGTATAAAAATTTACATGTAACATATACACTTGCTTGCAAGTCAATTCCAACTGCAAACTGCCAGACTCCAATCTGCTATTACAGAATGTGCCAGCAGAAATGGGTCTAAGCAGTTTGCAAAGAGTTATCAGCAGATGAAACAACACATATCCAGATCTGCTGGTGCATACTGTTTGCAGCTGGGTTCAACTTGTAAACAAATAGATATGGTATCCAACAGATGTGAGCTGAAAAGGTAGGTAAAAAAAAATATATCAGCTTACTGGTAGGCTATTTTTGGCATAATGCTGAAGTTGTCCAAATCAAAAATTTTGGAAGTTCACTGAAATTATCAGATAAAGATATAAATAGCACAACTTAGTGCTCAGGCTCTTAAATATAAAAGTGGCTTAATAGTCCCATTTTGTTATCATATTTAACTTCTCCTGATGTACTAATGATTAACAAATGTGTGAATGTAAAGGTCAAAACAAGTCACTATTTATAGAAAAATGTAACGGTGAAACTGCCAGACACACCTTATCAATGCACTTTGTAGCTCTGCAAGCACTCAGATCAGTGTAGAATCTCTGGCCCAACAAATATTCACAAATACTAAAGTTACCATATCAATGTAAGATTCTCGTTTCTATCTTAAATGCAATTAATTTTTTTTAGGGTTGAGAAACCTTTTTGTTTGACAAAATGAATACCTTTCAATTCTTACCCACTCATTTTTAATGATTCTAGAAATTACCAAACTTTGTGTAACTTTTAGAGTAACCATACTTTAATAGGGCTGTACTTTTTATGCACTGCATCCTTCAATCTCATAATAATGTATAACCCTTGTTCTGCCTATTGTATCTTTCATTTTCTAAAATGCAGAAAACTGGAACAATATCCTCAAAGAAAAGGATAACTTATAATTCCATTTAAATGTTACTATTCACCCCAGTTGCCACAAAAAGACTGCTGAATGTACACACACACACACACACACACACACACACACACACACACACACACACACACACACACACACACACACACACCAGCTGTATTTTGTTTGAAAGTACAGTAGAACCTCTCTTGAAAGACCACCCCTTCTGCCAAAACATTATGGTCTCTCAAGACAGGTGGTCTCCCATAACAGTCATACCACTATATAATCAATAAATCTGTGCACTGAGAATATAGTCTTTCAAGACAGGTGGTCTCACATAGCAGTGATCTTTCAAGACATTTTTTCGGTAGTAACATATAAAAAACTGAAATATAAAGATTTTTTTTCTCTGCTGCCACAGAAAATACTGCAATTGAATCAATAATACAACTATGCACCATGCATCAAATTGTTAATTTATGCATCTAGTACTGGCAAAATATTAGTAACTGTTTTTTTTTTAAAAAACCATACTGTTTTTTGTTTTTGACTGCACTTTATTCTGTATTTTTTAAAATTCTTTATTCATTATTCTACATCTCTGTGGCAAAATATAGGAGAAACTGCTAATTAAGAGCTGACTTTGTTAACCTAATTAGTATCTGTAACTTAATATTGGTGCAAATGCAAGTTATGTGACTACCATCATTAGCAAGGAATATCCCGACATGAAAAAAAACAAGACCTTGATGTGACTGATGAAATGAATTTCCAGAAATTCAGTACAAGACCATTTTATCTATTTTCAACTGCCGAGTATCAAAACCATCCCTGATAGTCTCGAGTTAAAAGATTTTCAAATTTGGCACTGTGGCAGCCATACTGGCAGTAAGATTGGCACCATTTCCATTTAGGTCAATCAGACATTCCTTTGAAGATTCAAATTGGTGCAACTGTGTATTTAAGCCCAACCAGACACCATAAGACGTCATTTGGTGAAAACCCCGTTCTGATATGATTTCCATTCAGGAGGAGCATCAGTAACGACATTTTCAAGATGGCTGCTGTGGTGGCCATATTGAATGTCACAAATTAGTATCATTTTTATTTAGGACAAACCAGATATGATCAGAAGTCTTTTAGCAAAAATGTCATGGCGCTATGACCATCCATGCAGGTGGGATAGCATTAACAACATTTTGACGAGATGGCGACTGTGGTATCATATTGTACATCCTATCCATGGCTCACATATATAACACATGAAAAGTTAGATAATTATTTTTACCTCGTGTGGATTGCAAACAGCATGAAATAAACACAAGAAATGCTGAGCATACAAGTTCTGCCTTTACACCAGTTTAGTGCAGTACAAAAATGTACATGTAACATGTATACTTGCTTGCAAGTCAATTCCAACTGCAAACTGCCAGACTCCAATCTGCCATCGCAGAATGTGCCATCAGAACTGAGTCTATGCAGTTTGCTAAGAGTAATCAGCAGATGAAACAACACAGATCCAGATCTGCTGGTGCATAAACTGTCTGAAGTTGGTTTCAACTTATAAATGAGTAGATATCATAATACTGCTGGTGAAAGCCCAACGCCATTACCACTTTCCACCAAAAATGAGTAAATAGCAAAATTTTCAAGATGTCTGCTATGGGTGCTATAACGGACATGAGATCAGTACCTTTTTCGTTTAGGACCAAATGAACATCATAAAAAGTCTTTTAGTGAAAACCCCGTGATGATACGACCATCCATTTAGGAGAAGCAGCAATAACAAGATTTTTTAACTTGGTAACTGTGGTGGCCATACTGAATATTTTAATTTAGGACCAACTAGACATCACAAGATTTTCTGTTCAGGTGGAGTGGTGAATTCAAGATGGCTGACATAGTGACTCAACAGGATAACAGATTGGCACCCTTTATACACCACTCCCTTGATAACTCGTGCACAACAGGGTCCATAAACATAGGCTGCACTATAAGCGAGGGTACAAGTTATCGAGGGACCTCCATAACAACATGAAATAAAGCCATCCACGCTGGACATTGAGAAAACCGCTGCGGGGAAAGGGGCAAAATGGTCTGTTTAATGACTGAATACTCGTTTTAAAATTGCATTGGGAATAATTGTCAATAAAGCACTGTATCTATTGGAGTTATTCATTTTTATGCAAAAAAGGCATTTATTTTCAAGATACCCAACCAATGAGAGATTGTTAACATTATTCCAACTGATTTCAACAGTCCTTCACGTGTACGCGAAAACAATGTGTATTACATCATTGCTTTCTGTTGTTGTTCAGTATTCTGGTTCACTGATCCATATATTCCTTGCTTTGCTCTCTACTATTGTGGAATGTAATGCAAGGATCATAACAATCAGGGAACCAGACTATTTACTGATTCAAATTCAAACAAGATTCCTTTTATTAAAAAAAAAATGGAACATTCAGTTTGTCAAACTGCCTTCAACATCAAAACTCCTTTTTTCTTAAATTGCACTATTAGGACAATATTGATGCCTTGATTTCACGACAATTAATAGAGAAACTTCTCAACCGTGAGAAAATCTCTGAGTGCCAATTCAGGAATTACAAGTTAACAACAACTCTGAAACTGGCTTCTCTTTAATAAAACATATATGTGAATCAGAATTTTATTTCATCAAGTATTCATTTCGCCTGGTTGTCTTTCTATCTTTGATCACATTTTTGAATGAGTATGCTAATTAAAGGTTTAATTACATTATGTTCAAAAATGAATTATAAGTGTTCGATTGATCACTTGAAATTAGTTGTCCTGACACTACCGGGGCTGCTAGTTCTTACGCAGGTTGGGTTTGCATGAATTTTAACTTTCATTTATTCCACCCCTTTATCTGAGACCAAACACGTAATTAACATGCTAATACTGTACAAGAAAGTCAGCTTTTAATTCACTGCAACAATACAACAAATACTTATGCAAATCGGGTGTCAAAACAAAGTCGGCACTTAATTAGGTTCTCACAGAAATGCTCGCGGACATAGCTGTTACAGTAGATTGATATATTTCACATCTGAATACAGCTGGGCACATTGTATTTTACAATCATTACTCTTAAACCAAACCAAAAGACAGAATACTCAAATTTCACTTGATAAAAAAATAAAATTTATTTGGTATTTATTTATAAAACTGCTGCCTCAAAAAGGCATTAGTAGCATTTTCATTAATCAAAATTTCGTTTCATACTGTTATTTACGTATACCAAGAATGTTTGGAAAGAAATTTAAACAAAATACATGACTTCTTATTAAAGTTGATAATTTCAGAACATTGACTCATATTTCCAGGTCATATCAACCATTTTCAATGACAGAACGAGCGATATATCAAGGTTTCAGTTCCTAATTTTTAGCACAATTTTCTTCATTTTCAACAAATAGGAGTTTATTTTTTGGTACTGTCGAATAAAAAGAATGGGATCCACGACTGACCCCGCATTATAAGTGGATTCGCAAGTTATCAGGGTGTGAGTTATTGAGAGAGTGGTGTATTCTGGACCAAACAGACATAAAAAAGTCATTGTGTTGATATGACAATCTGTTCAGGAGGAGCAGACCTAACAAGATTTTCAAGATGGACACTGGCTGCCATATTAGATGTCCAGACAGAAGAATTTTCATTTACAACCAACTAGACATCATGAGAAGTCTTCCAGTGAAAACTTTCTATTCAGGTGGAGTACCCACCACAAGATCTTCAGGATGTCTTGGCAATAGATGATGGATGACAGACAACAGGCCATTCCATAAGCTCTTCAGATCTATAACCTTTAAAACTAAAATTACTTTTCTTTCCATCTGTATTATTTGTAAATGAAAATTAATAAATGTTACACAAAGAGATCTCTATTGTCAGGAATACATATTGAAGCAGCCATCAAGTTCAATACAGACCAGATGCGATAGGCAACTAGACTGCATTATATCCTTGTTTACTGATATTCTAGTTGCAGTTCTGGTGTTTGTCTTTCCATATATTTGCAAAAATTTGTCAATATGTTCATGTTAACATCTGTAGTGTCTGGCCCTAAATGACAGAATTACTTCATATTTCTGAAAACCATGTTGCTAAATCTGTTTGAATGGAGATAAAGTATTTACAAAATCCAATATATTTCAGTAGTAGAAACTAACCTTGAACCATGACCTTAATTATAAAAATGTGTGCAACTGCTGACTGGAACAACTTCTAGTTCAGAGGTCTTGTAATGTTAAGATTCTCTGTGACAATATAATTTATCACAAAAGCGATGTATATTCAAATTATTTCCTCTGAAAATTCAAAATATAAAGCCATATTTTCATTTGCAAATGCTTGAAACCATATCGACACTATGGCTGCAAAATATGGTAAAGATTCCCCAAATATAAAAATCATCTAAATTACTTAGACTGTTACAGGAATGTATTCATGGACAAGTTATTTCTGATGCTACTATAGGACTTCATCCAAAATGTGGTTATCAAAGAGAAATCTGCCAGTGAATAAAACTGAGATCAAACGAATATGTGGGACCTGCATGTTATCGATATTGGGGAACTGTGTGATTACTGTTTGTGAAGCATGTCAGCTGTTGTTTTTTTTCCTGTCAACAGACAAGACCTTCAGTTAATCCATGCGATAATTAGGGAAATCAAAGCAGTGTCATGGCAGAAGTTTCAATCCCCCATTTACATGTACAGTAAGTTTTTGGGTAAAGGAGTCCTTAGTTTAAAATCTACCTTGAATTTATTTTTTGTTGCTTTTAAGAAACATATTTCAAGTCCAGAAATTTCTATATACTAATGAAAATTTGTAAATTTTTTTATAAATCTGAAGAAAAAAAAAGTGAGGATCCAGTTCACAGTATTTTCATTTTGCATATTTCCATACACTGTCTCCTGGTGTCCATACAGATGGAACCTGTTTTCCAAAACTGATGATCATTTGCAACGAAGTACATAAAGAGGAATTCAAAGTACACCTACCTCCTTCATTAATTGTGGGAAGAGGTGAGCCTCGACCTTCTGCATCAAGTGACGGACAGGAGGAACTAAAGCGTGCAAGGTTCTGCTTTCTCAGATCCTACAATGAAACAAAGCATGGCATTAACTTGTGAAGAACTAGATCCAGAGAGTTTTTACAGACCAAGGCTGGCTCTATTATAGTTCTCATTTAGCATCCAGGAATGCTTTTAAGCCATGCATTAATATCTCATAGGTTCATTCACTCCTCCTAAATGCATTATTTTGCCCAATGAATAGTTAAAACACCATTCCTAATGGAAAGTTTCCAGCAAAGGGTGGATGCACATTTCAATATAAATAAGCCATCCCATAGTGGGTTTGTTTTTCCCAAAACTTTTATTCAAGTCAACATCTGCTGTGATTGACCTTTTCCCATTGTCAGACCAGTTCATGATTAAGTATCCTTTGAGAGGAATGTTCCCTAAAATACCAGTAAGCATGGATGTGACTGTTCCAGGATGATGGATCCAGAACATATTTCCAAATTTACCTGAAACACTGTCTGTACTTGCACAGAAAACTAAACCCGATTTTTGATTTTCCCTCTTTGTGCAAAAGGACCTTAGTTCGAGTCGTAATTTCATGAATACATCTTGCACTACAGCAATGGGTTGGAAAGGAAATAACTCTTACAGTATCTCTTCTGCTTTAACACATGCACCAATCCTTCTGATCCTGGAATTCTGGATCTATCCAAAAATTTATTTTGCCTCTTTAGAACAAGATCTATAAATTTTGAGATCAACAGTTTAGAAAACTAGACTTTGTGTCTGCAAAACATACTGCCCCAGATGCTAAAGTCTTAGACAAGTGCATTTGTTTTTCATGCCCAGTTAGTACCAAACTGCTACAGGGTGGTGACATTAATAGATTCCAAGCTATGACCATACATGTGATTCTACAAGTGGAAGGACTAAAGTACCATTTTTAAAGATGTCCACCATACATACCAACTAACAGTTGAAATATACCATTTTTGAGAGTACATTGTGTATTCTTTGCAAATCCAAAGTGATTCAATGGACATCTGGACCAGAAAAGTATGTGTGAAATTTAATAATCACACTGAATGTCATTAGCGGCTACCATCCACTATCTTGTGAAGGAAACTAAAATTTCATTTTAAAATTTTAAAAGTTCATCTGGATTGTATTTGTAAAAATAATCTTTGCAGAGAACTAGGAGATATACAACTCTACTTTTAGCTGCTGACAACCCTGTTCATTCATTATTACTATAACGTTTTCCATCAGAATCTGTTTTTGTTGAAAAATTTCTGTTTTATGATAGAATGAAGTGAATACATATTATGTAAAAAAAAAATCACTTTTTTCTCTTAAATCCCCTTCTAACATATAAGTTTATGTCAATATAAATCTACTGGTTTAGAAGCCAACCTACTGGTCAAAATTTGCAGATCTACTGGTCCTGGATCTGTCACATGTATGTATGTCCCAGTGTCTTAGTCCCCTGAAGAAAAAAAAAAGGGCGGGGGGGCAGGAGGACATACTCCAGTGACAACTTCAGGCATGACCAAAGGTTCCCAGTCTGACATTTGGATTATAGATAATCATGTATTTGAAAAGTCTTGAATCTGCTTATCCCTTGGCACCAGTTCAGTGTAGAAATCACTAGTCTCACCTTCGACCTTATTCCTCCCAGCACACACACACACACACACACACACACACACACACACACACACACACACACACACACACACACACACACACACACACACACACACACACACAAACACACACACACACACAGAGAAATGTATATTACATCTCAAAGTTTTCCCAATATTTCATAGTTATTAACAAGTTAACAAGTGTGCCATGTTACTTAATTTTGAAGCACCAGATTAGAGACAATTTTCCATATGAATGGCAATATTTCCTCATATGTTCTGTGTATACAATTAATTTGTTGTCACTGAGGAAGAAAAAAATGCAATATAAAGCACCAATTGGACCTTGTTTGATAACATAAACATAAGAAATGAACTAATCTTTCTTACTATAACAAATATTTTCATTGGTTCAAAGGTCATCCTCTGGACAAGACTACAATTCACAGAATTACATTCTCCTTGCCATTACCTTGATTCTGAGGTTGTGGGTGTGGATATGGCACATTCCACATTGTCTAATCAAGATGTATGCTTGGGCAAAGTTTCAAGAAAATCTCTCCAACCACCACAAAGTTATGACCCGAACAAGCAAATGTTAATGGACATATGGACCATAATAAGCCTGATGCAAGTAATGGGCATATTTCTCATATTCTCTCTACCGCATATATACTCCCTTGTAAGTCAAGTCAAACTGTAAACAACAAAGATCCTCATCTGCCATAACATAACACACCTGCATACAGGGTCTTTGTCATTTGTTCTACTGATTACTCCTAACAAACTGCACAGGCCCAAATTTGCTGTCGCATAATGCGATGGCAGATCTGGGTTTGTGCAGTCAACAGTTGTGCTCGTCTTATATATGAGTGCCTGTAAATATAGTAACTGCTTTTTGGGTTGTTATTTGTAAATAATATTTTTAATAAGTTGACTATATAATAAAGATTGAAATGTCACCCACTAATTTCATTAACAAATTACTTAATTTCTTTTTCTTGAAAGAGAATTGAATATTTCATATCCAAAATTTACCAATGGTAACTTTGTTAGAATGAAGATGAAACCTGGTTCATTGTGAACAATAGGGCATTTTGTAAATAAAAGCAACTATTAGTACTATTTTTTCACATGATCAAATTAAATTTTATTTTCTTCATTTGGACATTTTTAGTTGTACATTTTCTGATCCTTTGTCATCTCCATCCTCTGCAAGTGTTTTATTTTTTTTATTTTATATTTTTCTTTTTCCCTGTCTAAACCAGCTTGCATTTGCCAAGATCTTCTATGCTGGAGGAAGATAAAGTCAATACTAATTCATTTGTACATGTAGGTTTATTTCTTTCTTTCTTTCTTTATTAAAAGGAATTAACACACCTGTGACTGGGTATCACACTGATCTGGTTACTTCATGTTAACAACCAGAACAAAGCACCACCATACAACTCAAATTATGGATTTGATGTGTACAAGTTCACTGATCCCAAATGAGAATATGTAACATGTCAGCTTGGCAATAAGATTGCTTATATATCATACAGGCCAGTGAAAAGAAAAGGTAGCATGCTAACACATGTAATCTGCTCCTGTCATTGTCAATACATATGATTTGGGGAAACATAGGTATGTACATGTTTCATGTCATATTCAATGACTAGGGGATGCTTCAACAAATTCAATGACAAAGGGATCCTTCAACAAAAAAGTCTTACATTACTTGCAATGTGTTGCATAAGGTAAGAGTTACATTCTGAGCTTCAGTGGTGTCTGGACAGAAACTCCATGCCAGTAAAAGGCTGTGGGCTTTTGTTTACCAGATATGCCCTATAAAGAACCATAATGTACCATATATCTGACTTATGAGTCCAACTACAAAAGGCATAGACCCAGATCTGTCATCGCAAAATGCACCAGCAGATCTGGGTCTGTGTCGTTTGTTAGGAGTTATCAGTAGAACAAACAAACACCCAGATCACCTGGCATATTATGGTATGGCAGATCAGGATCTTTGTTGTATGCAGTTTGACTTGATTTGTAAGTGAGTATATATGGTAATCAATGACTTCATCACTAATGCCTCTTTGCAGCTTCAACTAGTCTCCAGTAGTTGTTAATAAACATTATATTATCATGATGAAAACAAATACAGAATAGATTGATCTTGACAACAAAATGTTGACCCCATTTTTACATATAAAAAACCCAGGTTTTTATTTTAGCATTTTTTTTTTATCTTTACAATTTTGTTGCAGACAAGGTGGCCTTGTAAAAGAGGGATCACAGTAGCAATTGTTGATGAAGTGTGTGTAATTTGGATTTTTAACGTGGCTTTAACAATTTTTCAGTCATATCACTACGATGTCTGCAATGTGGCTGTTTATAGTGATATCTAGCACTGGGGCATCATGCCGCAGAAATGTAGCATGATGTCCCGCCCAGTCACATTATCCTGACACCAGGACAACCAGTCCTAACACTAACCTCTTAATGCTGAGCACCTAACAAGGCAGCTGTAAGTACAGTAAAACCTGTTATGAAAGACCACCCCTTCTGCCAACAAAAAGCGGTCTCTCAAGACAGGTGGTCTCTCATAGCAGGTTTGTACAAAAAGACCAGTTTCCAAGGTACAGTTTCAGAATAATTTCAAGAAAAATAACCACAATCACTGTACATATATTCTATTCTTTATTAATATTTCTTGCTAAAATATTGTATGCATTGATCTAAAAACAAAATTATATAGCAATAAAGATATACTTCTGTCATTAAACATGAAATCACATTTATATCTGAAGATCACATATTTTAGCATATGAAATCGTTTCTGAATTACTCCTTCTCCTTTATAACAACCTAAATTTGTTTTACCGACGTTTAAACCGCTTTTTTGCTAGTGGTCTGCTCTTTTTCACTTCTTTTAGTTACAATAATTATTTTCTCCAGCCTTAAAATTTGTCTCTTTTTAGTTGGAGGTTCGTCCATTGCTATTAAGGTTTTAGGTGTTAAAATTGTTAGTGCTCAGTTGTAATATCGAACGTAAAGACGGTTTTGACTGGGCTGTGGGAAAATATGAAAGATTTATACATGAGCATTGTATATCTAACAATTAATGAAATAAAAAGAAACAATTATCTCATCCAGAAACAGAATCATTTACTCAGAGACAAAAGGCAACGGCTTCATTCAAAGATGACATACTAGGATTAACTCTATCAGCTAAGTGTATAACCCGGTCGCACTAACTTGAATAGACGACAGCTTTGTGATTGGGATGTAATCACTTAACATCGAGGGGAAAAACAACAAACATCACAAGTCTTGAACACTATCAATCGAATCCCGCAAACGATATTCTCTTGCTGGTTTAATAGACAACGGCCTTATTCACCCCCGGCAATACTGATTAGCTCTAAAGACAAACAATATGCGCGACAATATATGGAGTCAACTTTGGCTCCACAACGTCAATTCGTGACATGTACATTAGCCTGGTTTACGGACTGTAGCATCTATCACCGGTAGCAACAATCCTTTTTTTAAATATTCCTTTTATGCTTGTTTTTGATCAGAACAATCATTACTAATCAAGCGGTCGTTGTAACAATTGATTACATATAGGTCAGTGGTGTCCGTCTGTTCTCGCGATACGGTCGTTCACATGGATGTCGAGTCCTGCGATTAAGGCCGGGAAGCAGGCTAAGTGCAGAAATAATTAGTCTGGTTCCCTGCATGCTCCCTGATCTGCTCACCCCTGTACGAATAGCGGAGAACAACGCAGGGAACATATGAACCAGGAAACCAGACTAGGAAATAATCTACATATGCTTTAGTCTGGTTTACGACAGAAGCTATAAAACATTAAAAGCACAGTTAAAATAATTCAAACATCGGTAGCCAGCCTATTTTTTTAAATTTTTTTTAAAAATTTAGAACGGTATGAACGGTCGTTCTTGCAGGGATTAAATAAAGGTCGGTGGAGTTTATCCTCGTTTTTGCGATGCGGTCGTTCATAGCAGTGTCGAAATGCATATTTTGCCAAGAAATCGCGGTCGCTGGTCGCATTCAGAAGGTGGTCGCTCATAACAGAGTGATTATGTAATAAAATCGATCCATGCATTACGATTGTGTTCAGAAATGACAGGTGGTCGCTTATAGCAGAGGTCGCTCATAACAGTTTTTACTGTACCATTTTTTTGAGTCTCTGTTATGATTCAGCCAGGGTTCAAACTCGTGACCTCCAACATCTGAGGCGGACACTCTAACCACTAGGCCACCTGAGCAGTCAAATTGTTGATGAACAGAAGATGAAGCGTGCATGATGTAGGGGCTGTACCATGAGGTTACTTGAATTTTGGGCTAGGTGGGCTAAATATTCATTATTTTATTTAATATTTCATTAAATAAATGTATTAAAAGAACCTTACTGCTATGGAAACAGGTGCTGATTATCAGCTGTAACTTTTTTTGGATGTTGCTGTTTCATACAATAACCAAGTACGACAAAACTATGGTGAAGTCAAATATACTTTTTATTTCTTTTTATCGTATTTTAATAGTATTTCATTAGCATATTAAACATCTGACATGAAAATATGCATGAAAGTAAGTTTAAATCAACTGTTTTAAATATTAAAATGTTCATCTTTCTACACTAACATCTCCTTATTTTCTCCAATTTCGACATATTCCGGCAGGAGGGATAACACATTTTGCACAAATGTTTGAGTCTGTAATGGACCCTGTGTGGTATGAACAGAGATGCATGTCATCAACTTCATGATTCCAGCATGAACAGTGTCTGTGAAAGGAACATCAAATACCAACTTTAACCAGGTCAGTGGAACACAAAAATATGGGCCATAATGACCTACTTTCTGCAATGATGGGGACAGTTATCATCAAGATACATGCCCTTACGAAGTTTCAGGATTCAAGGTATACATAACAGACATGGGTACCACAAAAAATTGACTATGATTTGTAAGATAGCATTTCTGAGCATACTATGATAGTACCATAGTATACTACAACAATTTAATTTTCTAGGGCAGAGGTCAAGGAGTTACTTTTTCTTTCATTTCTGGAACTCAAATAGCTTTAGGGAAATATTTTGCTCTGATTTATTGCAAACAAACACCAGATTATTATTATATTCATTATATTATTTGAAGAAAAAAAACACAATTATCTTGCCAAAAATGAAAATAAAATAGCTCAAAAGACAAGCACTTGCCCCACCATCCAAAATTAAATGATCAGTACCTTATTGTACATGAATCTGCTATGCTAATTTTAATTGCTCTAAGTTATAATCTTTAAATAAAGTGGAATAATTAAGCTGACAGCCTGCAAAAGACTGTGCTGATACTAACTAGAGCCTGTTGATAAGAACAGGAAGCATCAACCCTGTAAAGTTGCTACAATCCAGTAACTATACTAAGTCCCCCCCCCCCAAAGTTGTCTTTCTGGTTGGCTGACCATCCACAATTTTCATTGCTAACCATAGCACCTTTTTTCCTCCCAGGGTAAAAAGAATTTTTTTTTTTTAAATTTAAATATTTAAAAATTTTAAAAATTGATTTAATTGAGCCAGTTTGGCCAGTACTTGAAGCAACTTAGTACATTATAATCATTATAATATAATGCAACAAAAAATTAACTACCTTCCCTAATTTTAAAAACGGTGCAATAAGAAACAAATTTTTTAAGGCCTAATACAAACAGGCTGGGGGGGCCCCGAGTGGCCGAGTGGTCTAAAGCGCTGATCGTTACGGATCACTGCCATCTCACCTCTGCCTGCGTGGGTTCGAGTCCAGGCTCGGCTAACGTGGGTACATGAGAAAGCCTGCCAGTAGCTTCTCGTGGGTCGGTGGTTCTTCCCGGGGTTTTCCAGGGTTCTTCCTCCACCATTAATACTGGCCGCCATGTATAGCCTATCTTGTGCTGAAAAATGGCGTTAAATCCTATAACAACAACAACAACAACAACAAACAGGCTGGGTAACTTACACAAAGATGCCAACACCTGGGCAAGATATTGGCTAGTAAAAATAAAACACACTTACTCAGCAATGAGAAAATATTTAGTGGAGTTATACAATTGTAAAGTGGTAATACTGTACATCTCTTTTATATAGCATGCAAGAAACCAATGTTGTAATAAGCTAGACACAAAATGACAACCTAAGCCAGTAAATGATGGTAACAGGGACCTTTCTACATTGGTGTGGTAGCAATGTAGAAGTTCAATTATTCAAGCAAGAATACTTAAAATACAAAATTTTCCTCACTAAATTATACCTTTAAAACATGATGCATTGATGATGCTGGATCCATCAATCTGTAAAGCTTATCCACTTTAACAAATATAATAACAAATATAATATGGTTGCTGTGATAAACATTTCTTTCATAAACTGGGATAAAATAAATTTGATTGAAAATATCTCTAGCCAATAAAGAGAAGACAGCAACCTCAACTAAAAATCTCAAATAAATCAGCAATGACAGATGTTAGACTGGTTACCAGATTTTACCTCAACTAAAAATCTCAAATAAATCAGCAATGACAGATGTTAGACTGGTTACCAGATTTTCTCTTTAGCCTTTTTTCTGCTCTTTAGCGATAAACAAAACCAACCTATATCTAAAAGGAAGTGGCTTTTACTACCACAAATCCAGATGTGCTGTTTTCCTATCTTACCAGATTATAGCCTTAATGATAGAGGAGACTGGTTAACAGATTTTCCCACCCTATTTTCTGCTCAACAAAACACTAACCCCTCCAGAAACACATGAGCAGGTTTTTTCCCCATTATTACCTCTGAAAACTAAGCCAAACCAAATATTCTGGCAGAGCAAGCATGTAATCACAGTAGACAGATAGGCTATAAGTCTTGGGTAATTAGCAACAAGACAGTTTCCATAACTACAAGTAATAAGGAGTCAGTGACAAGTTTCAATATATTCCTTGATTTAAATATTAAAAAGTAACAACACCTCATTCTGCAAATGCAGAAAGCCGTATCTCACCTTCAAACCATATTAGTTTCTACCCCTCTAGGGTATTATACTTATAAAACTTTAATGGCCAAGATATAGAAAAAAGGATAGAAATCCCAGTCAAAAGCAATTAAGATTGGAGTGAGGAGCAGTGTGTGTGTGAGATTTGGATTTTTAACATAGCTTTAAAAAAATTTCATTCATATCACTACAATGTCTGCAATGTGGCAATTGATAGTGATGTCTAGCGCAAAGTGCATCATTCTGCAGACATGTAGCATGATGTCCCACCCAGTCACATTATTCTGACACCAAGCCGACCAGTCCTAATGCTAACCTCTTAATGCTGAGCGCCTAGCAAGGCAGCTGTTAGTACCATTTTTGTAAGTATTTGGTATGACCTGACCAGGGTTCAAACCCACAACCTCCCACATCTGAGGTGGATGCTCTAACCACTAGGCCACTAGAGCTGTCTGCAGTGTGGCAGTTTATAGTGATGTCCAGTACTGGGGCATCATGCCACAGACATGAAGCATCCTGTCCCATCCAGTCACATTATTCTGACACCAGGCCAACCAGTCCTAACACTAACCTCTTAATGCTGAGCACCAAGCAAGACAGCTGTGAGTACCATTTTTATAAGTCTTCAGTATGACTTGGCTGGGGTTCAAACCATGACCTCCCACATCTGAGGTGGATGCTCTAAACACTAAGCCACCAGAGCAGTGAAGTGAGGAGCAGTGCTTCATACTGTTTAGTAAAGGTCACTAGTGTAATAATTTGAAATCTGATCTTTAGTTCCCTAAGGTACCATAAGCTGAGGCAGCAGGTACACTTTATTCTAACCTTTGAAGGGACTGAATAAACAGGAAATACTTTCCAATTTTTTAATAAATGTAGATGTAGTTTAAGTGATAATAGACATCTTTACTCCCAAATGGAAAAAAAAATAACTGTATTTTTAAGCACTATCAAATCAATGAAATGATTTATTATTTATTTTAAATCTTGTTTCTATAATCAGAATTTTTTATAAAAACAAATGTAATTGTTAAAGTATTCACAGAACACACATAATCAAGAGATGACAGAACAGACATGCAGGCAGCAGCTGAATCCATGGACTTGTTTTGTATGTAACTGTATTTGTTTTAATAATTCTGCTGGTGATAACATTGTGGAATTTGTTATTTGTGTCTGGATTTTTTTACAGACATTTTAATCTTATTGGTGCATATAAGAGCATAAGCTTTCTTGGTAATTTAACTATATGTAGATGAATATATAATGTAAATGTTTCTAACTGCAAATTCCATATAAATGCTGTAAAATGTATTCCTTTCAAAAGACATTACAATTCTTACTCTTTGCTCTTTTCTAATTTACATATTGTGATTTCAAATTGATACTAGAAGTTTAGGAAATAAAATTACATGAAAACAATACCAAATTTATAGTTTCTCCTCACTGTCTTTCATTATTTCATGCATCTCTCTCTCTCTCTCTCTCTCTCTAAATATATTCATTTTTTTAAATAGATGTTGTTGTTGCTGTGGGGCTTAACGCCATTTTTCAGCACACGATAGGCTATACATGGCGGCCAGTATTAATGGTGGAGGAAGAAACCGGGAAATCCGCAGAAAGAACCACCGACCCACGAGAAGCTACTGGCAAGCTTTCTCACATAACCACATTAGCCGAATCTTAGACTCGAACCAACGCAGACAGAGGTGAGATGGCAGTGATCCGTAACGGACAGCGCTTTAGACCACTCGGCCACTCGGGGCCCCTTTTTAAATAGATATTACAAGGATGATGTTAAGATTAGGGTTACATGCTTATTTTTATTATTGAAATGCATTTATGATGTACGTTTGGGGGGGGGATTACTACTATAGTATTAATTTTGTGTTATATGTATTTAATTTATATTGTGTGCTTAACTTTCTCCATGGCTGTAAGTTGTAAACAAGCACGTTTACAAAACAAACTTTTGTCCACGATTGTAAGCTCTAAACAACATGTTTATATACCAAGATTTCAAGGTTAGTATTTTTCAAAGTTAGACTAGATTTTTATGTTGGAAACCTACAAATCTTATTAAGTTATATGTCAACTGAAAATGTATATAAATAGGAATTTGATAAACAAATAATTCATTCCTGTTTTAGGTGAGTCGGTCAGATATATAATTAAAAGGAATTATTTATTTAAAGTATCTATTGGATTTACTAAAGTGCTCATTCACTGACTTATGAATCTTTATACACTACTTTAAATTTTTTAAAACTTGTTCAAAGACATTCTGGATTGCATAATTATGTTATATCAGGACATTCAAGACTAGAGAAATTAATTCTTAACATAAAATCCTTTAGTTTTGGGCTTTCATGGTAAGATATTGAGGATTATTTAGGATATAACTGAAAATACTGCATGTTTCTCTTGAATTTTTGTACTGTATTGTAGAGAAATAAATTGCTTGTTGATTGTACTTAAATTTGCCAGCTTCACTCTTTTTCTCTTACATATTTTAACACCACTACAGATTTGAATAACGCTACATATTTTAACACCAGGAGTCTTAACATCAACTCCTCCTTTCCCTCTGTATCTGGTGTCACTGACCTAGTTGAGGTCAAAGTACACTTGCACCGCATCTGAAAAGTGGCAAATGGGTGGAGTTTAGCTGTATTCTTACTTCCAAAACTTACAAGTAAGAGTATGGTTGTTGGAGCTCCTCCATTAATATTATTCCAAATTAGGCCATTTAAACCAGTCCATCAATAAAGGAAGTTTCACTGCCCATGACACAAGCCCCAGAAAGGAAGTAACAATGTTGCATGCATTACTGTGTACAGAGAGTTATGTTTTTTTTATGTTATGTTTTTGAATTATGTTCTGGTTTGCTTGTTTTCAACACAATATTTTTATTTTTCTTACAAAATTGAAATTCATTTTATTATTCCTATTTTGTTTTCTTGATGCATAATTTGGTGATGAAAACCCTGATCTTTTGTATCAAATTATGGAAATTTGCTGGTTTGACCTTTTTGAAACATTAATATTTTTACATAACTTTGATCCAAGCAATTTCAAATCACAAAATAATTATTGATTCATGAGCATTTTCTTGCACTACTCTGATTTATATCCTAAAGTTATGGTCATTACATCAAAAAAGAACTGGAAAAAGTACCCTGTCAACATAATAAAACCTCCACAGGTAGAAGACCCTCATCTCAATGAATGAAATATACAAAAAAATGGGTATGCTAATGAGAAGTTTTTTCATAGCGTCACAATTAATAATGTTACATCGGTGTTCTGCAACCGAAAGTATGATTATCCAATTTATGGCATGTCATAAGTTGCGAAAAATTTAAAAAGATCTTGTATACATTTAACTGACTTTGTTACTTTCTTTCACAGGAGTGTTATTGTAATTAGTAAAATTGTTGTAATCAGTAAAATTGTAAAAAGCATTTTCTTTTTTCACTACTTAACGAGACATAAGTCCCAAACAAGTCCTTTTACATCCAGTCTCCCTTAGAGTTGAAAGCACTAAGCTATACACATAATGATGTAATGACAATATCAATGACATAATAATGTAATGACAATATCAGTTCAAACTGTGAAGTGCTGATTTTATAAAGCTGACTACCATATGTACTCGCTTAAAGTTTTTCCATATCTGCAGTATATCAATAATTTTATTTTTTTTAATCACAGACACTGTTGGCATATTATGGACAATTTTCTTTGTTAATGAAATAACTTGCCTGCAAGCATGATTATATTCAAACCAAAAAATTCTTAATAGCGAGTTTCTGTGATGGATGACGGATGAACACTTCTGACATTCAAGTTTACTCTTCTGAAACTGATCGGTTAGTTACCGCTTCAAGAACTACAAATTCTGAAATTTATGGCAACCTGAGCTTAATTAACTTTCATTAATGTTTTATTCTAGGACCTGCAATTCCCTTTTAAAGTACCAAACATTTGCACCCAAAAATTAACTGAATGCATAAAATCACACATTACTGGCAAGTCTACCGGTACCTGTGTTTTCATAATAACCTGCGACCTCCAATTTTGGAAAATTACCATTTTAAATACTAGCAGAATTTCCCCTCTAAACTTTCAGTTCTAAAATATATCGTATCCATCCCATTTTGAACATCTTTTATAGCTCTCCTATGATCTATTTTGGTCGTTGTTGTTGTGGGGCTTAACGCCATTTTTCAGCACACGATAGGCTATACATGGCGGCCAGTATTAATGGTGGAGGAAGAAACCGGGAAATCCCCGGAAAGAACCACCGACCCACGAGAAGCTACTGGCAAGCTTTCTCACATATCCACATTTGCCGAAGATCTATTTTGGATGGTGCTTATAAATATATTTATGTACAAGGACTGACCAATCTCAAAATAAAAGGATGACAAGCATTTCATGTAAATCAAATTTATAAAGCTTCATATTTTTTCATAAGATCTCTACACCAATACAATAAAAGCCATAGTACTGGCTACATGAAGCTTAACGGACACAATCATTTGCTCTACAAGATCTGTGCACACGAGTTTTAGATCACAACAATCTTGCACCTTTTACCTCGTGGAGCAATTCATTATAGATTTGTCTATAGACTCCTGGGGAGTAATACCCAGGTTTTAAAAAGAATCTGGTTCTAAGCAGCTGGGCCAATGTCAATACTTTTCTCGATGGATGTGAGAACCTGTGTGACCAGAACAACCACAGCTTTCCACATTTTTTTTCTGACTCGAGATCAGTTGTCGGCAACCTATTTTACATAGCGTGCCACTTTCTTTCTGGATTAATTACAAAACGAACCAGCGCATGCCACCAGTAAGAGAGCAACACTGTTCAAACAAGAGTTTTGGCTGCCCTTCGCATGCCACACAAAACCATGCCATAGGTTGCCAACCCCTGCTCTAGATTGTATGTACTTATGGAAATCCCTCTTATTTTACTAAATTTTGATTTTCCCTGCCCCTGAAAAACTATTTTTAAAAATTTAAAAATGTAAATAATGATGGTCATTCCTCGTATTTTACTAAATTTCCCTGCACCTGAAAAAGGCTGCCATTTCAAAATTTCCCCCATTCTTGGAAAATGCTGCAAACTTGAGAAATTTATCTGAAGCTCCCCTCCCACTCCCCCTGCATTGCATTTTGATCCTTTTATCTCACAGAGAAACACTGTCCTTTTATGACTTCATGATAAAGACAAGATAAACAATAAACTCTTGGCAGGTAAGAACCCATACAAAATCAAGCTGCATGGAAATACAAAAGATACATGTAAAAATCTTCATGACCTGACTTGCATAAATTTATTGCTTCAAACCCCTCACAGTTCTATTTTGGTGAAGCTAGATCGAAAGAAACTGCCAAGTAAATCAGAATTGACATTATCTGCCAAAGTTGAGCTTCAGCAGCCATGCAGCAGCTCTAAACAAGTCTCTCTGCCACTTCATTTAGTTTCCCTTTCAATCTAAATCAAACATCAACAGATAAGAGGGTAGGAAGATCCTATCCAGTTTTAAAAATTTATCTGTGTACTAGCTGAGAGTCTGTACACATGGTACTTGTTGTAACAGGTCATCATTTCATAACTGTGCCCCAATAAACTACAGTATATGCTTGCTTATAAGTGGAATCCAACTGCGAAACAACACAGACCATAATCTGCTGTCGCATAATGTGCCAGCAGATCTGGACATATGTTGATTGTTCTACTGCTTACTCACAACAAACAGCAAAGACTTGGGTCTGCCTGCACATTATGCAGTGGTAAATCTGCTTCTTTGCACTTTGCAGCGGTGGCCAACTGATCAATGAGTATATACATAAGCTTGAAATCTACAGAAAAAATTATACCATATACAAGTAGAATTTTTACCCAAAAGTTTATGATGGAGGTTAATCTAAATGGTGCAGGCTTTGACAGTGTTAGCTGTTCTAAAAACTGAATGGGCCAATATCAGCAAAGCTTGGGTTACTAACTTCCAATGATGATATCTAAATGTGGCAGAAAATTAAGACCTAAGAAATATGTTTCCCATTGCACTGGCTTTAAGATTAGTGTAGATAGGTAGTTTTGTTTTAAAAAAAAACACTATATATATATATAATGAACGAAGTACTTCCAAGTGCTGGGCAAACCAGCTTACCTGTAATATGATGCACAAATCAATTTCTGAAGAAATTCTTTTTTTAAACCATGCAGGAAAAAAAGTGATCTGCAATGAAAACAAGGATAGTCAAAGCAATCCTTTATTACAAGGTCAAAATGGCGCCCATGTAAGACTGCACCGACAAAAGGACCTATGTACATTGTTAGTATTTAAAGGCATATCAGGTAAGACTTCGCTGGCATAAAGATTACCATTAAATGGCATGCTAACACAACAATGGCTGTATGATGCCAATTAAAGGTAAAGTTCTAAAAAATGTGAAAATAAATTGCAAAAAAACACGACAAAAATAAACCTTTCCAATAAATGTAAAGATGAGGAGCAAGAAATGAATGGCATGTTATCTGCCTTTAATGCGTTAATAGTGCTAAAAAAAATTCAGGAAAAAAACCCATTTCTTCTTTTATTCATAAAATGACCTTGATCTTTGAACAGTTGACCCCAAAATCAAATGGCTGCTTCCTTACCCCAAATGTAACCCACCCACAAAGTTTGGTCCAGGTCTGTAACAAAGAACTAATGTTATCATCACAATTGCATGAGGGAAGGATTTGTGTGTATGTGCATATGCACTGGGGAATTAACTCCCAATGATGAATTTCAGTCCATTACATATATATTCACATACATTACATAATTTTAATAATTCTTTAACTAGGATGTCCAAATAAGTTATAAAAATTTAATTGAATTTAGTGAAAATATTATATAAGGAGCTTCACCATGTCTATTTCGACATTGTAGTAAAAGAACATATAGAATTTCACCATGTCTATTTCAACATTTTTGTAGTAAATTAAAATTAATTCATATCAGCTTTGTGTAAGTGAAGACTTCCTTCATGGTCATCATTCTACTAGACTGACCACCACAGCTCAACTCAAGGCTCCAAACTGAACTCTTGTAGTTGCATAACTGACCACAAGACAGGCTGTTTAACCTCAATGATCCAACACAGTGACTTGCCTCCTTAAATAACAGACAAAGTAAGGACTAAGCAATCCACTAGACAATAATGAATCTGAATTATACTCCTGAATTATGACTATAATCCCCTATCACTGACTGACAGATTACAACTCTGGCCATATAATTAAGTTCCCCATTAGTCACTTCAAAATAGGAAAGGAAAAGTTACTATACTTCCTAATAAAGAATTCCACATAAGTGTCCACTACCATCTGCATGCTCCACAGCTAGCCTGACCACATAAGACTTAATCTGGTGTGACCATGTGATTTATAAGTCCTGCCCACTTAATGTCCAACAAGTAGTACAGACCCCTACAGTTACCACTGATTTACAGTCTTTTTGGTTAACTCATTAAACCCTGGCACCACGTTTACACGGCAGGAGGTGGCAGCCTACTTCTGAGCTCTGTAGCGTCAAGGTCACGTATGACACACTAAAGTGGGTGGTATTATATAAAGGTAGACAGATGTAGCTTTACGATGATACCAAATAATATGGATGTTCTAGCTTCACTACAAAATACAGAGGGAAAAACGTAATTTTTTGGACCCCGAGTTTTTTCCAGCCGAAATTCGCCCGAGGTTGGAATCCGATTTTGTGTCCGGATTTTAGGCTTTTTGATCTAAGACAGACCAATCTGAACTGCACACAGACAGGCGAACCTTTGCAAAAGGTAGGATAAGATGGGCATTTGGAATAAAGAGTGGTCTCAACACGAAAATGATGGGTCCATTAAGTAAAAAAAAAAGAAAAAAAAAAGAACTCCAACTTTTACCCTTCTGCTCATGCGCAGACGAAATAGCCAATGAAAAACATGTTTCTAATACAACTAGGCATTAGGTTAACCTAAAATCTCTTGGAGGTCGATGTATTAGGATGTATTCAGAAACAGCCCCCAAAATGTGTTTCCTACTCGCATTTCAGGCGAAAATGACAAAAACCTCCAGGGGTTAATGTGTTAATGGGTCACGCATGACACCTTGCAAGATTCTGAAGTAGGGTAGATTTCTGTACATATTTTCCGTCTCATGGAATACATATCTAAGTGCTTTGTAAGCCTTAATGGGTGAATTTTTGAATATTCCTTGCATATTTAATCATTTGTGCATCAACACTACACTTAAATTACAAAATTAGCAATTCCATGAAAATTTTGTAAGAACTTTTTAAAAAAACCCACTTGAACTCATTAACCCCTGGCGCCCATTTAAGCATCAGGAGGTAGTTCTCTACTTCCAAGCTCTGTAGCGTCAAGGTCTTTTAAGACACTAAAGTGGATGGTACCAAATAATCTGGACTTTCTAATCGTATAAAAAATACAGAGGGAAAAATGCATTTTTTTAGACCTGATTTTTTTTTACACCCAAAAATTTGCTTATGATCGGAATTGGATTTTGTGTCTGGAATTTAGACTTTGTGGCCTCAGCTAGGAGGCAGACCAGTCTGAACTGCACACAGACAGGAGATCCTTTGCAAAAAATGGGATAAGATGGTAATTTGGAGTGGAAAGGGGCCAGGACACGAAAATGATGGGTCCAATAAAAAAAATAATTAAAAAAAATGAAAAAAAAAAAAATCCAACTTTTACCCTTTTGCACATGCATGAGCAAAATAGCCAATGAAAAACAACATTTCTAACACAATTAGGCCGCAGGCTAAATTAAAATCTCTTGCAAACCAATTGTTTTAGATGTATTCAGAAGTAGCCCCCAAAATGTGTTTCCTACTCACATTTCGGGCAAAAATGACAAAAATCTCCAGGGGTTAATGAGTTAACTAGAAATGTAATACTGATCAAATTTATCATACTCAAAATTACATCCACTCATTTTATCCACAAACTTGTCTAAACCAGTTAATAAGGTACCTTACATTTTCTGTATTATTATGTAACTATAATTCTAAAATATCCACTATGTAACATTATTATGCAGCAAACAAAATTCGGCTTCCATCACAGTGACCTTGACCTTTGACCCCACCCCCACCCCCACTAATTGATCAGATACCTTCCTTACCCTAAGTGCAAGTCATCCACAAAGTATGGTTCTGGTATATTATACAGAACTAATGTCACTGTGCAGAAACTATTTTCTTCTTTCTGTCACAGTGACCTTTATCAGTGACCATTTTACATTACATTTGATATGGGTTTTCCCAACTCCAAGTACAAGCCATCCAAGTTATTGTGTAAAAAACATTTTTCTTCTTTCAATTATAGTGACTTTGACCTTTGAGCACTACCATTATCCCAAAATCATTAGGGTTCTTCCTCACACCATGTGGAAGTCATCCACTAAGTTTGGAAACTGTAGATGGTGGACAACTTGATTTATTCTGCAGAAACTAATTTTCTTCTTTCAGTCACAATGACCTTGGATTTTGATCTTTTGACCCTGAAAGCTGACAGGGTACCTCCTTATCCAAAGTGCAAGCCATCCAAATGTTTGGTAACAATACATGGTGGTAAAGTGTGTTATGGCACAGAAACAATCATTTTTCAGCCACACTACCCTGACCTTTGATCTAAGTATTCTTCCTTATCCCAAGTGCAAGCCATCCACAAAGTTTGGCAACTGTAGATCGTGGACAACTTGAGGGTTGTCCAACATATGACCCATGGGCCAGAATCCAGCCCAACAAGGCTTCTATCAGGCCTGCTGACCTTTCATTACTTGTGCCAACTGCTATTCAAAAATGAAGACCAAGTTTAAAACAGTCCTATCAGTGACCAAAAAAAAAAATTGCAATGTGGCCCCCACACTTAACAAGTCTGGACACACCTGGTGTGCAGACACCAAACTGGTAACAGCTAGATGAACTGATGAATGGATGTATGGTAAACATCACAACAAAATACACTCTGTCTTATTGTTGGCAAATAAAAACCAAATTGTCTATGCCAACTATAGACAGACACAGAGCTTATCACCAGGATGCAACTGCCAGATCTGTTAATGCACTACAACATTGGACAGATGATGTACTAAATCCTGGGTGCTGAAATCATCTGATATTCTTGAGCGATAAAATTTTCAAAACCCCTAATGCTGATATGACCCTTGATTTACAAAAAGCATTCACAAGATTTTCAGTATCTCAGTTGTGGCAACTATATTTGAGGTGCAGATTGGTAGTTTTCATTTACGAACAACTATACACCATAAGAGGTGTTTTGGTGAAAATACATGCTGATATGACTTGCCGTTCAGGAATAACAATAACAAGTTTTTCAAGATGGTCATTGTGGTGGCCATACTGGATGTCAGATCAGCACCATTTTCATTCAGGACCAACTTGGCATCATAAGAAGTCTTTTCATGAAATCCCATGTTGATATGAAATCCATTCTGGTGCAAAAGAGATAAAAATATTCACAAGATGGCTGTTGTGGTGGTTATATTGAATGCCTGGGCAGCAGTGGTTATATTGAATGCCTGGGCAGCAGTATTTTTGCATAGGACCAACTTCACTTCACAAGAAGTTTTCTGTTGAAAACCACATGCCATTACAACTTTCTATTCTGGAGAAGAGATAACAAAGATCTATAAAATGACTGCTATGGTGGCCATATTGGATCAAGCAGACACCATACAATTTCATAAGGTGAAAACCCCATGTTGATATGACCATCCATTCAGCATTGATGAGACTGTCAACATGGTCACTGAGCCGGCCACATTGGATGTCTGAGCAAACTTTTTCATTAACAATAACTAGACATCATTAACTCTTTTAATGAAACCCCCAAGAATCTATCCATTCAGGCAGGTAATGATAACACCAGTTTCAAGATGGTCACTCTGGTGGCTATACTGAATGTCCCAGCTGCACCTTTTTTTTTTTAATAACCCAACCAGACCTTGGGATGAATGTGTAGCATTTAATGGCAATCCTCCAAGCACTTCAGGAGAAGCAGCAACCAACTTGTGCAAAGAACTGGACATATGTCAGACAGAGAGACAGATGATCTAAACAGACAATCTCAGAAGATCTTCTGGTGTATGACCTGTAGAGATTTTTCTTTTTTAAAAAGAAATTAAAAACATACTCAATGATTTAATAGCTCGCCCCTACAAATCTTTTAGTTGTCTTCTATAAAGATTAATTATCACGCAAAATATACATTCAGACCAAAGTGACCTTGAATAATAAAGAAAAAAGAAAACTCTTTCCTATCATATCAAAGAATAAGTAATAAAATGAGTTGATTCAGACCAGACAATTTACTTTTTTAAAAATCATTGTTCTTAAAATGTGCCTCAGAAGCAATTATCGTTATCTTCCCGTATGGATTGAGTTACTCTGGCTGCTGAGGAACAGGTAAACTCTAGTAACAAAGTCCATTTAAATGGCAGCTTTCTTCCAAAGTTAGTGTAGCTTGTAACTATCCATGGGCACAGCTGTACTATGATCAATGAAATGCTTGAATTCAAAACCTAATCCAACAGGGCATAAAACGTGCCTTGCAAGCAATCAAAAAGAACCCAGCATGTGTTTCACATTGCAAGTATGCAACATTTCAGCTTAAAAGCCTTCTGTCATGCATGTGGAGCTTATCTTTCACACATTTATGTACAGTGCCTTAAAAATCAAGGAAGTTTGTTCCTCCTCCAAGTATATGCATGGCACTAGGGGCAGAACCCAGTCCTGCCCAGTAAACAAAAACAGTCAGGACAGGCAGATTATGTCTGCATGTTGTTACCATTGGAGATAGGCCTGGATTTAAAAGCTGCATGTTCTCTGAGAATCAGAATACACCACAAGTATGTTTACCTAAGCCTGAAGTATTGGAAGCAACCTTTGAGCCAACAAACTTGTTTCCTCTTAAGTCCAGTTCAAACATTGTCACTTTGGTATATCCTTCCAGAATATTGATAAAAACTCTTTACCAAATTAAAATCATAATTACACCTAGACCTTAGCAACTTGAAAGTTCAAGCAAATTCAGCCTATTAATATATTTCACATTCGGTTAGAAGCATGATTTGTTGCAATTAAGTGGCAATTGCAGAAAGTACAAATCAGCCATTTTTCAAGGCAATTTTCTGCAAGGCACTGTAGGTAAACTGGTACCATTGATTCTATTTTAATCAGTTAGCCGCTTATATCAATGAAATAGTTTTCAAATAATAACTGATTACCAGTCATACCATATATACTCGCTTAGAAGATGCGTCCATATGCAAACTGCAAAGACCCAGATCTGCCATTGCATAATGCACCAACAGATCTGGGTCTGTGCAGTTTGTACAGAGTAATCAGTACAATAAAGAACACATTTGCAGGTGCATTATGCTATGGCACATCTGGATCTTTGTTGCATGTAGTTTGACTGGACTTATAAGTGAGTATATAAGGTACCCCCATAATGCAATGTGGAAAAAATTACAATGATTGAAGAGAATGTTATCATTTGTACTGGAATTTCTGTTGCATAGGCTGTCATCAACTACAATCATACTTCTAAATTGAAATTTATTTTCCTTCTCTGAAAAAATTCATCTCTCAACAAGTCAAAGTTTATAGCAAGCTGCAATTCAATGAATTTTATTTCCTGCCAACCACTGTGATGTCAAAAAAATTTACCATTCTGATTAAAGCCAGATCTCTGCTGTCCTAGGTGAAGATCTGATGACGACCACTTGAAGGTTATGTTCTTGTGACCTTTGAATTGGCCAATGGAAATGCAACTTTCAAAAATCTGAAAGCGAATCAAATTGTTCAGTACATATTCATGCTCATCATCCACACTGCTCAGTCTCCAAACACGAAGACATAAGACTTCAACTGATTGGTTGATAAAATTAGCAATTATGGTGATAACATAGGTCACCAGAACATGACCCCCAAGCGGTCGCTGTCAGATCTTCATGTATAACATGATTTTAATCAGATTGAAAAATTCACAGTAATAAAATCAGACTGTTTGATATCTTTTCTATTTTTAAAAAATTAAAGGACAATTCTGACTGCTGCACACTAACTGGAAAGACCAGAGAAATTGTCAAGCAGCAGTTTTTTTGCAAACAATTTAAATTTCATGTAACAAAAGAGAATTAGTGTAACAAAAGAGAATTAGTGCTCTATTACAAATGGCGGACTCTTTTCATACAATGAAATGGAGCACAAATATCATGATTTAAAAATGAATTAGGTCACATGTGTGTTATACGGCCAAACTAAGTCTTTTAACCTCATTCTGGGTCAAAAATTTGGGATGGGTGGGTGTTATACCCAACAAAACATGTTAATATATGTATACTGACTGTAATGGAGCAATGTTAATATATGTATACTGACTGTAATGGAGCAAATTTTTCTGTCGGTAGAACACATTTAGTTGGACAAGTGTACGATTTAATTAGATTTATGGAGTTCTGCGCACGTTAAAGTGCCATAACGCATGGATTGGTACAGTCTCTGTCACGAGTTTAGCGATTTTTGATTAAGGCTACGTTTGTTTAAACTGACCAGGAAGGGGTCAAATTCTGATCAGTATGGAAAACTGTCATGTCTGAAAGTTACCAGGAATCAGTTGGATAATCAAGGTTTGCCAGACGAACTACATTGTTTCAACATTGTTTGGGCGGGAAGTGTATTTCATTCAGATTAGTCACGCTGTGAATGGGGCGTGGTTTCACATGAAAACTCTTCGGTTTAAATGTGCAAATAGCAAATTTTAAAATCAGTCTACGCTTTTTCCTACAAGAGGGAAGTTGAAAAGGGGACTCCGAGCTGAATTTAGAAGAAATTCACTCGCAGAAATCATCCAGGGGAAGCAATTGTCTGGAAAAATTGACAGACACGTTCTGGAAGTGAGAGCTTGGGAAAAACAAGGTATCTGCAACAATCTTATGTAATTTATTGATAATACTATGATGCTTCGTTTGATTTATTTGCTTGTATTTGCATGGATTTATTTGTCTAAGTTTGTAGATTTAATTTCTTGATATGGTATACCTGTGTTGAGTTTGTTTATCTGAGTCAGTACAATGATACTTTTCTTTATATAAACATTGACGACTTGTTGAACTTATAGTTTCGTTTATTAGTGGAAATTATGTATTTAGAATTTTATGCCTTATTTTAGTTGAGATGCGAGAATCCATATGAATTCTCTGACCTATATATGAATTCACGTATGAAAACCACTTGATTGTGTATAAATACAGTACTGCAAGGAATTTCATTCATTTGTGTAATTGAGACTAGTCTGGAACTAATGTCTCCGTGGGGGTGTTGGAATAGCCATTTAGTTAACCATTAATTTTGTGAAACGAGGTTGTTTACGGTCTGTCATGGCCAGTTAGACTAGATAGCCATAGAATCTGTTTGAAATTAGGATAGAATTTATCTGACTTAACGAGAGGGTGAAGGTATTGATCTATTCCCCCAGTATAATGTGACGGAAGATTTAGGTTGTTTATTTTTGTTATTTTGGAGGGGCTGGGATAGCTCGAAGAGCTGCGCTCTACGATCTACGTTCTACGTATTACGTCTTACGAACCCAAAGTGGACACAAAGTTGAAAGGGGCGAAATGGACAAGGCACCTGTAAATTTGGAAAAGAAAGTCAAATGGGAAGGAGACCCAGACTTACCAGCGCAAGGAAGTCAAAAGTGGAGAAGACCCAGACTTACCAGCACAAAGAAGTCAAAAGGGATAGTTGCTGTGGAATTCGGACTGAATCAAGACCATCAGGTTATGAAACTGTACAAGGCAATGTTTTTGATATATTTCACGTGATCTAAATGATGATTTAAATTCTATCCTTATCAGATTGGCTATTGGCATCATTATTTCTTTGTATTTGATGTTGTTGTTGTTGTGGGGCTTAACGCCATTTTTCAGCACACGATAGGCTATACATGGCGGCCAGTATTAATGGTGGAGGAAGAAACCGGGAAATCCCCGGAAAGAACCACCGACCCACGAGAAGCTACTGGCAAGCTTTCTCACATATCCACATTCGCCGAATCCTAGACTCGAACCCACGCAGACAGAGGTGAGATGGCAGTGATCCGTAACGAAGAGCGCTTTAGACCACTCGGCCACTCGGGGCCCCCTCTTTGTATTTGAAAATTCGTGCAAGAAGTTAAGTCACAAAGAAAGGAGGGTATCTTTCAATCGTAATGTATTATTATTACTTTCGTTTATGAACTTTATTGTTAGAAATTTTGATTAAATTTTGTCTTTATTTGTAACGGGGGCTCATGTTATTCTGTTCTATATACCTGCTCAGCTCTTTATCTATTCCACCTGTAATTTTCTCAATTTCTATTGATATTTACTCGTCTCGGGCAAATTACACCGTCGGCAATCACCTCTAGATAATGATAACCAAAACCATAACACCCACCCCAACAAAGCTGGGAGGGGAGTGTATGACACTGACCAAATATCAATACCAGTCAACTGTTTTCTAAAGCTGCATACAGGTTACTATGCATGCTTATTTCATATTTGTGCACAACATTTACGCATTGTCATAAAAAAATATATCTTGTATTTATCCATTTAAAAACCCACTTGTCCACTGGAAAAGCACTTCAGAAATAGCACTTGTCACCTGTCAAAACTATTTCTAATTTTCAAGTGAACAAGCTCCAAAACTGTCCCATCTTGATAGCCTTGGCCTTAAATTCACATTTCAACAGTGATAGCCATCAGTGAGGAATGTAAACAGTGAGCAAAGAATTTGACACAGTTTCAACACTGTAATGTAAGACTTTTCTGGCATTAAAGATGCTGGGGTATTGGCAAAATGTATTAAAGTGAATGGCAAGAAAAAATCACATGATTGTCACCATAATGGCTGCTTCTATGAAGATACGACCCGTGGTGACAGTTGCAAATCCCATTCTTGTGAAACTGCAGATTCTGTGATAAAAAGACCCCCATCAAATAAAATGTCTGCACATATTCTTCTTCATATTTATTCTTGAATTTCATTTCAAGATTTGGATTTTCAACATTATAATAAAGAAAACTATTTCCTTTATAAAGTTTAGAATCCTATATAATGACAACATGGCTTAAGTTTGAGCAATATGTGTTTCTGTGATAGGTTTACATTCGCTTTAACTTGATGAAAACTATGAAATGAAACAATTTAAATTTTATATTTCCAATCACTGATGATTAAATTCAACTGATATTTAAATTATTAGAGGATTCCTTATACTAAATGCAAATGTATCATTCTTCACACTTACAATGTATCATTCTTCACACTTACAATGTATCATTCTTCACACTTACAATGTACCATTCTTCACTTACAATGTATCATTCTTTACACTTACAATGTGTCATTCTTCACACGTACAATGTATCATTCTTCACACTTACAATGTGTCATTCTTCACACTTCCAATCTTACAGTGTGTCATTCTTCACACTTACTATGTGTCATTCTTCACACTTACAATGTATCATTCTTCACACTTACAATGTATCATTCTTCACACTTACAATGTGTCATTCTTCACACTTACAATGTATCATTCTTCACACTTACAATGTATCATTCTTCACACTTACAATGTGTCATTCTTCACACTTCCAATCTTACAGTGTCATTCTTCACACTTACTATGTGTCATTCTTCACACTTACAATGTATCATTCTTCACACTTACAATGTATCATTCTTCACACTCACAATGTGTCATTCTTCACACTTACAATGTATCATTCTTCACACTTACAATGTGTCATTCTTCACACTTACAATCAATCATTCTTCACTTACAATGTATCATTCTTCACACTTACAATGTGTCATTCTTCACACTTACAATGTATCATTCTTCACACTTACAATGTAACATTCTTCACACTGGCAATGTGTCTATTCATCTATCGAACATTTTATAGTACCAAACTTGTTATAATGATAATTTTGTAGGTGGACAAATGATGGCATTCAACTGAGTTAAGACGCACTTTCTTGTCACCACTCATGAGAATTTTGCTTCCAAAATCTACCTATATATATATAGATCAATATCGCTAATTCCTTTCATGAGCAGAACTCCATGGCAGCCACTAGTTGTTATTATTATTATTATTATATTATTATCATTATGTTGTTGTTGTTGTTTTTATTATTATTATTATTATTATTATTATTATTATTATTATTATTATTATTATTTCTAAACAACTAAAAGGTTTCCAGCACAGATCTTCAGGAATAAACATCATTGCTATCGATACTATTTAGGCACTTTTAAAAACTTTTTCCAACTATACAAATGTGTGATAGAAAATAATGTTGTTTGATAATTAACTAAGAAAAGAAAATATCAGATAAGATCATTTTTTTCTTTAATTAAAAAAGGGATGAAAACAAAAATATTTCACAAAAAGTAATAGTACAGCCAAACTCAGTCATTGAAACATGACTACTGTGACCAGTGCATCATACATGTCTCCATGTCTAATAGTCCTCCATGTGAACAGCTAAAGACTCCGCACTTCAAAAGGCATTTTTCTTCTTTAAGAGTAACCTTGATTTGTGCTCTTTTCACCTTGAAATCGATAGGCTTACACTAAATAAAAGTAATCTAGAAAGTCTGATAGAGAAAAGCTTATGTTCTGTCCAAAAACCACTTTTCTTTTTTCAGTTAGTGGCCTTGACCTTTGATGTTTTGACTCCAAAATCAGTAGCCTTCTTCCTTTCTCTTAGTGTAAGCCATCCACAAAGTTTGGTTAACATGTGCCTTATACAAGTATGATTTTTTTGTGCAAAAACAATATCAGCTGCAGTGACCTTGACCTTTGACTTTTTGACTGCAAAATCAATATGGTTCTTCCATACTCCAAGTGCAATCCATTCACAAATGCTGGTAACCACAGATGATAAAGAACTCCAGTTCTTGTGCAGAAACCATTGGGGTTTTTTACTGTTAGAAAGCGAGCATAACCTTTTGAACCCAAATCAACAGGGTTTTTCCTTATCCAAAGTGCAAGCCATCCAAATAGTTTAGTAAGTTAAGATAATGAAAAACTACAGTTACTGTGTCAAAAGTCACCCCCACCCCCACCCCACCTTGGGGTTGAGGGGTTGGGGATCAGTGACCTTGAACTTTTGAGTTTTTGAGCCTGAAATCAATAGGGTTCTTCCTTAAACCATGTGCAAACCATCCACAATGTTGTGTAGATGTAAACTTAAGTTTCATACCCATCTGAAATGGCAATAGTCATGAAAGTCTTACGACTTTAATAAGTTAAGATTTGCTGGAGGAAGGAAGTTGTCTTGCCTGCATTAGCCAATAGCAAGGCACAGATGAACTCTTCCAGTGATAAAAGTTTTATTGTCCTTAACAATTCTGATACTGACTATACTTGCATACAACTCCAAATGCACACACCCAGATCTGCTGTATCACTATACACCAACAGATCTGGATTTGGGCAGTCTGCTAGAAGTAATCAGAAGACAAATCAACACAGACCCTGATCTAATGGTGCATTAAGTGACAGTAGATCAGAGTCTATATTGTTTGCAGTTGGACCTGATTTGAGAGCAAGTATTTAAGACAGTGTGTTAAAAGCTCTGAAATCCTGTAACCACTGATAACAAAGCATACTTCATAAACAGTTTTTAAAGAACCACTAATCTGAAAAATCTTGTGTTGGGGATTTTGTTACTGAGGATATTGTTTTTGTGGCCCATCTATTTTTTTGTTTTTGTATTTACACAACTTTCTGGCAGAACAAGCAAAGCTGAAGGATGATGAAAATGCCAGCATCCTTCTGTCTCAGCCCACAGATACTGACTGGCAAATGTGAGGAGGAGAAGTGTCAGATGGCTAACCCATAAAAAGAGAAGTTATTTATGACTCTTGCTGTACCCCACCCCATCCTCCAATTATCCTGGTAGAAAGAGATCAGAGCAGTTTAGAGGTGTGGAGAACTAAAACCTCATTACTGAAGAAACCATTGGTGAAAAGCCAAACACTATCCAATAAAGTCAAACCTGACTATAATTGGATTGGCAGAGACTGGCCTTTTACACCTGCACAGTGTACCTGACCCTTCAATACATGTTGTTGCAACATAGGGTGACCACTGTAGTGGGTACGACTTATATCAATAACACTGCATTCATACCATTTATGCTAAATTATAGGTTGAGTCCCACTAAAAAGAACACAGACCTGGAACTTCTGGCACATACTGTCTAGGTCTATTCAGTTTGAAGTTAGACTTGACTTGTATGTAAGTATATATATATATATTACTCTTAAATATATTTTTAAAAAAGGGCACCAAACCATAATACAGAAGATCACTGCCATTTCCACTAGGTCATGCACCAAACCTCGGACATAGTTGTAGGAATACACATCAGTTTGATGTTTGGTGATTCGCCTCTGCCTGAGTGCATCACAGATGTTACAACAGCAAAGGCAGAAACTGTTCCGATTGTGACTTTGTCTCCTTGCACCGCCATATTATTCCATGTGAACAAAAGTGGTTTAAAATATAGTTCTCAATGGTGGTGAATTACATCTCTGGTTTCTTTCTTGACAGAAAACAGAGAAGGATGCTCTGATTGTATTTTTACTCTGGTGAATACTGGAACTTTAAAAGGGTCCTCAGACAAAGGGCAAAAGTAATAGGTCCAAATCCCACTGTAAAATGGGCCAACATTGCATAATCCCCAATTCTGCAATGTACTCATAAAAGTTATTTCAATGTTTGTCTTTATTCAAAAATGAAAAATAAAATTAAGCCCTGACCAGCTGCAAATCATCATAGAAAAACTGGGTAACTATTACGTCATACCAAAGCAAGCCTTGTTAAACTTGTAAGGCACAAATCCAACCAACAGTTTATATTCAGGGAAAGCATTGAGATAGTACAAACTTGGATGAGAACACACACACATACACACACCCACACCCACACACACACCAGAACCCCACCAATCTGGGATGAAATAACTATTTCTTACATTTTGCCTTAAGAAATTAGCTTTTGTATAAATCTGAACAACCAAGTCTGGGCAATTTCATAAATTCTGAATATGCTGACAAGATTCCCTTATTAAACTGATAGACTGCTGACTCCCCCCACCTGTCATTCAACATTAACACACTGCAACCCACAATGGTCCACTGACCAGTGCTATCACTAGCTAGGTGCAGGTGTTAAGTAATAACAACTAGTCTGCAGTGTAAGCACTGCTATTAAAAGCTTGTTGTCTGGCTTGTCAAAACAGTTCCAACACTTCAAGACGCCACTATAAACACATATGAAGATATCGCTTCATATTATAATGAATCATCCTGTGGTACTTTTTACTCCATCTGGTGTGTATTTTGCAACTATCTATATTAACTTCAATATGCCTCAATTTCTCCGAGTGGAATCTGGAGTGGCGGGCTGTCTGGATGAGAGTAACTACTGGGTCTCCATGCCAGTGTGTCTGCTACACACAAATGCCTATATCCACAACTAGGTTCCATCCATTTTGAGCTCATGAACGCTTAGTGGAGAGGATATGAGGATTGGCACATACAAGCAAGATATATGGTGCCATAACCCATGGACTCGGCTTTAAAATCTCAGTCAGGGATGAATTAAACATTTTCCAACCTGTATGACAAAATAAATTCTCAATAATTACTCGTCATATTATCATCCACTTTACTGTCCAACAGAAAGATAGCACTTTCTACTCTGTTTGGTGTCTATGAATATCTATACTTGGGGTGCATAAAATATGGCCTGCACTGGTTTTATCCATTAATTTACATCATAGGGTGTGGCTTTAAAAATCACTTATCCAGCTCATGCTCTGGAGGAAGTTTGCCAATGTCTGATCTATACTGACTTCAACATGCTTCAATCCCCATCACAGGAATTGGGAGTGACTGTATTTAGGTGAGAGTTGTCTGGTGTTTATTTGCAACTCTCCCCCACCCACCCCACCCCCATCAATTCAACAGGATCTCAGTAATATATTGTCCTTTATTCCTTCAATTCCTTTTACATCGTTATCAAGGATGCTTTTCAGGTAGGTCCATTATACTTTCAAAATATCTTTGTAAATAAATAATTTTACATCATTTTTATGTCAATAACGTGTACATATTACCACTTCTTTATATCACACAACTATATATATTAAAAAAAACAACAAAAAAAACCCCAACCCATTTTGCAACTAACATCATTAAACACTTTTCACAATCTTTGGAAAAATGAAACAAGATAGAATAAACTGAACATGTGTAGTGAAAATGCATCAATGTTTTGATACAAGTTACATGTATATAGTTATCCATACAAATTTAGATTTCTTGTGGCCATATTTTGGAAATGTATCAGTGTATTGATACAATGTACAAAGCATCCATTTTATTTTTTTTCATGAATCTCAAACAATCTGTGAAATGTGAAGCATTTCTCAGATGACAAATGAACTAAGAATGAGAATGAGAATACACAGACAGCAAGCATGAACACACGATCTCTGATTAACAATAGTTAATATATATATATATATATATATATATATATATATATATATATATATATATATATATATATATATTGTAATAAATTTTGGAGATGCGCATTTGGTGATAGCGCCCTGTTTAAGGAATTCTTAGATTTGTGTGATTTTACTTGTTTGATTACTGGAATTTGGTGCAATGGAAATATTCCTTAGCCCGAAATAATTAGCCAATTACTAGGAGCAAACGTCACAGAGAGAAAGTATTAGTGAGTTTCCAAGATGCCATGGTCAATTAGTAGTGAATTCAGACCCAAACTGCACGACTGTCCCTGGAATAATGTAGTCCCTAATAAAATCTAGTAGTGTACCTTGGTGTTGTGACTATAGTGGCAGTATTTACAGTAGGAAACCGGTAAATTACACAATCGGATAAACAAGAAGGGACTCTGCAGATACCGTTTATGTCGCCATGGTGGCAAATGTGATGTAGTTGTATTGGCGTAATGTGCCTTGGAACCATGGATTAACTGGCCTAAGGTGGTGTAGTTAAAATAGTTCCCTGAGTTAGGAGATAGTTGTAGAGTTTCTACGGCGTGAACTGCTGACGGTACGGAAAGTGATGAAGGGAAACTATGCAAACATGCGGTTGATAGATATTTGGCAAGTTGGGAAATCTGTGGTTTTACATTGATTAGAGTAAAATTTATGTGTAGAATGGACACGTCTGGCTTCCTAACTTACAACTGAAGTTGTATAGAAGTCTTTGGAAATTTGGGGTAAACATATGACTTCTAGCAGGAATTGCGCCAGGGTCTGACACCGCTCGGTCAAGCGAAGACCCCTGGCTTGTATATATATATATATATATGTAGCTACATACCTGTTAGAAAAACTCTGAAGTCCTCCCATATATAAATTTATAAATTATATATGATAATGAATATTTGGGAGAAGAAAAGGAACTTAATTTCATATGCACTGTACAAGACCTTAATAGTTCTCATCAAATATTCGAGATTCATGAAAAATTAAATTGGCATGCTTGTATGTTCTATTAATATACCAATACATTTTCAGGAAAAGACCACAGAAACCTACATGTATATTGTTTTAATCAGTATGGATCACTTCAGTTTTATCAATACATTAATGCATTATACAACATACTATACAGGGCCTGTACTGAGTGCATTTCTATCCGATTTATTTCATTTAGCCAAGGACTGTGAAGGGATTCAATGATTTCATCAGTGTTACTAATGTCTTTCTGTATACACGTGTTGTACATATACATTTATGTATGGAAGCCGTTTATATATTGCCCTATAAACAATTATGTAACTGACATAACAATGATGTCAAATTCTTCGTTTACAGAAATACTTTGACAGTATAATGTACTGACCTGAAGAACATTCAGGATGAGAATGTGAAAGTGCTTTAAGGAATAATGGATGAACATGTTACTGATATCCTGCTGAATTAACACACACACACACACACACACACACACATATATATATATATATATATATATATATATATATATATATATATATATATATATATATATATATATATATATATATATCACAACACAAAATGTATCATCTAATATTCATGAAATTTTCAGTACTTTCAATTAATGTTTCCCACAATAATGACTTTTACATAAACTGCTATTGTACTGAGATGGCAGTCATCTCTGCACTGGTCATCCATCTATTATGAAGGGTTTTGGGTGGCTGGGTGGCCTAACACTTTTGCCTTTACAAATCACTTGTACATATTCACCTCTGTCTACATTAGTTTGAGCCTTGGCTTGACCAAGTATGGGAAAGTTAACTCCCATGGGTTGGTGGTTCTGGGGGGGGGGGGGCCTCCACCATTCACACTAGCTGCTATGTATAGCTAGCTTATCATGTGTTGAAAAAATGGCATTAAACCCCACAAAACCAAACCAATCCATTTATGGGTGGGACTTGTAGTAACATGTGGAACTACACCCATCCTTTCTGTGATGCCAAAATGCTTACACTTGTTACCTATCTAATCTAGGAACACTTCAATCAAGATCATGATGTAAGAAACCTCACTTATTTACACACAAGGTCAAATATCTTTAGAAAGGTCAATCCTGACACATGTACTGAGGATGAAAAAATGCTAGCAAGCTAAGATAATGGAATCCATCATATGGTCAATCCCTTGAATAGATCACAATGTGTGTTGCATCAGTCAAGCAACTGACAGCATATCAAGTGATATCCAATTAATCAATATGAATTAATCACTAGGTAACCAAACAATTAATTATTTGAGGTGGTGGTGGTGAAAGATTTGCTTTCAAACCGAAATATTTTCTTTATTTTACATCAAGATAATTCAGTTTTTGAAAACTAATACATCCTACATATTGGATCAAGAATATTTTTCAAAGCTGTATTTAAGGTGGTTACACATTTTTATTCTCAAAATTCCCAGCCCCATCCACCTCAGAAAATTAAATGGTCAGTTCATAATGAAAACCTGTCCAAGGATTTTGAACCTAATGATGAAGCTTCCCGACCATGGATCAGTTCTAGAAATATTTGAACTTGCATACAATGTAGTATCTCTATTCTCACATAATCATTCTTTTTATGAATTACCGCCAGCACAGACTTCTTTCAAAACAAATGAACTGATGCTCCATAGCACAGAGCCTTTACTGATGCTCAATAAATTGCAATTTTTTTTTAAACAGAAACAAAACCCCCAGAAAGGATATTGTGTTCTGCAACACAAACCTCTTAACTAAAACATCAGAATCTCTCAAGAAGACTGGAACTCTATAATACAAGGATTTAACTGAAACATCCGAGTCCTCAAAAAGACTGGTGCTCAACAACATAGGGCTTTTACCGAAACAAAAACTGTAAATAATCCGCACCTGAAATTCAAATATTTGGAACTAACTTATGCTAAAAACAACTAATTTCAAATGCACATCTAACTGCAAACATCCTGATGATCTCAAAATAAAGTATATCCATGTCATGAAATTTTCAAAGGCAGCATATTTTCAGTGTTTTATCTACAAATGGCTTCATGTAAGCCTTTGACTCATCAAGGCAAAAAACAGCGAGTCAAAATCCAAAACCTATGAGTCTTATTCAAGCTGATAATCAGTTTTCAGTAGTTTTTGAAAAATAATTATATTCTTTAAATACACAACAAAAATATTAGTTAGACAAAAGTCATTAAGGCAATTCCCTTGCCAGAAGCATCTGAACATTCTGTATTTGTTCAAAATCTTGTTGATGGTTTCATGTCATCAGAAATAATCTGAGCATATATGACAAGACGTTTATTGGTGTCTATGTCAGTGCCTTCATCTGCCACTGCTGTCACAAAATAACAAATTCTGCACAGGTCACGTATAAGACTATCCTCAACAACGTTTGATAGGCTTTCCAATAAGTCTGAACAGGTAGTAGCCGCGTCATACTGATTGACAGAATTCTTCTAAATGGCATCAATTTCTTCAGCTGTTAAGTCGTGTATTAAATTAAGAAGAGATTTGTGTTTTAAAAAAGGGATGTCTTCTACACTCCGCCAATGTACACACTTAAGTAGCAGTTTCACTGCTATGTCTTGCTTGGAAGAATGTTTTTGTAAACCTGCATTCAAATCTGCCTGGTGTTGTGGACCTTCAATCAGTTGTGTTCTGGCAACCCAGCATGCCTTGCTAGTGTACTGTTCTGAAAGTTACTGTATTTTGCACATTTGGTCATGGAGGTTTTTTTAAGCCTCTGTACATATATGGCAAAACATAAAGGTGTCTTCACTGTTACATTCTTCACTCAACTTCTTTTTGAAAACATAGCCGGCCGTGTTTTCAACCATTGCTGCACAAATTACGTTTTATCTTACGAGTAACTGTTACCTCATCTTCAGATGATGAAGGCTCCACTGGTTCGATAACAATATTATTATCATCAGTCAGTCATAAACGCAGTCCAAAGGATAATTTCATTTGTTTTGGATCTATTTTAATCTTTTTTGATCTGGATGCCATTTTCAGTCAAATGCTGACAGTATCTTGGAACAATGAAAGGTATACAATTAAGTGACTGGAAATTGTTGCTTCGTTGCGTGACAAAGATGTGCATAAAATAATAGTTTCTCATGAGAATCACTTTAAAACCACATGTTTATTTTCCACCTCTTTCTTGGGTGGGGTGATTATACGGTTCTAACATCATGTTGCTACAAATGATGTGACAGTTACAGGTCATGTAAGGTCAGATCCAGACTCAACATTCACTTGCAACCCTATGTATTATGGTAACACTAGGTAAGAAACTGATGTGCGTGTGTTTTCCCTGTTTGGGAGTGTTGTAATCTAGCCATTAAAGTAGCTAGACCAAACCTTAATTTTGTGTTAATCAGCAACACATAATATTGGGATGCGTAAATTTATGTACCATCGACGATTTTTGGACTGAACCTTTGTTTTTTGTTAATCAGCAAAACATAACATTGGGGTACGTCAATTTACATACCCAGGGGTCACGTTACCAGGCTAAGTGGGCGAAAAAGTCACCTGAGAAGCGTAAACTTCGCCTTCTTCTGTTAGGAAAGCAAAAACGACTTCGCCCTCTGATTTTTCGGATGTAAAATGGCTGTAGGTTATGACTTTTGAGATGCCCCCTCGCTGTAGCCAGTAACTTGTGGCACTGTTGTAACCCAAGGTTACGTGGTGTTTGTACCAATCAGCTTACGGCAACTAAGAAATTCTTGCACATTCACATGCAAGTTTTAATAGCTAGCTGACCATTAACCCTTTCCGTAGCAAAATATCACTGCTTGATTTCATGAAGTTGGGCATACTGTGCTATGATGAAAATATACCAAATTCTGTTTCGAAATTTAAACATCAATATGCAAATAGTAATTTGCTTTTAAAAAATATGATAGGTGAAGACCGTTTTCTAATTTATTTCTATCTTTTTATAAATGGAGATTTTAATGGCCGTATTTGCGTATTTTCTTTATAAAATCAGTTTGAAACCGTAAATGAACTTGTAATGGCGGACATCGCTGCATATATGATATACCACTTCATTAAACTGTCTGTATTCGTAAATAATTGGGCAAAAAGATTCAGGAAAATATATAATATAATGAAAACAAAGTTTAAGTATTATTTGATAGGAGATTTTAGCCTAAATATTTAATAATGTAGGTCAGAAACATGTGATAATCTCCGTTGTGGAATTCGAAACACGGCTGCAAGGTCATGGTTGTTTTTTGACATACCGTAGCCTAATTAATTTTCGTGAAAATACGAAAAATATACCTAGTAATGAAGCAAATACTATTTAACCAACGCGCATCGTTATTACCAGTAGGCAGACAAATAATACATCCATAAATATGCAGTCCTATTAATGAATTTTTGTAACGAAGCAAGAAAGTGAGTAGTTATATTAAGAAAAGCCCTCTTTCTAAAATTAGATGCACTCGCATTGTGCAATACGTGTTCTTGGATGTTTCGGTTGGGGGAAAAAGGGTCCAGTTTAGTTATATATCAACTTCAGTGCTTCAGTGTGTTGTCTATGAATAGTTACAGTAATGTTTTATCGGAAACAATGAAATCAGGACTAAGAGTATGGTTTGAAGTCACTTGTGCATTTATTCCTATGTACATGTATTAGGGGTTGTTTCAAAGAATGTTAGAAATCTTTTTGACTGCAATATTACGCAAAACTTGTAGAAAATAAAATAATTAAGTGGTAGCTTATTAAGCATTTTTTACCAACTTGCAATTACAAGACTCTAATCTTGTTACTGCTCTCAGTTAAAATTAATTGCAATATATAGCTTCTGATGTGCTTTTGAAGTCATATGGCCAAAACACACTGCATTTACCTCAATCCAAACACACATATACTACAAGTATGAACAGAATTGATATGAATATAATAATTTTTATACACATACGAAATGTGTTGATAATAAACATATAACACATATTTTTCAACTTGAAAATAAGGCATTGCTTAAAAATGTTAAAAGCATACTGAGAAATAGAGCACATAATTAAAATAAGATAATGCAGCTCTCTCTCTCTCTCTCTCTCTCTCTCTCTCTCTCTCTCTCTCTCTCTCTCTCTATATATATATATATATATATATATATATATATATATATATATATCATATTTCTTGCATTGGTCTCACTTCTCCCTGTTTAGCTTCCACTTCTCAGTGTTCTGACCAAAAGGAGAAGTCACTTCTCCCTAAAATTTAAGTCTAGCTTGACCCCTGCATACCAGCGATGATTTTTGTGCGTCAAATCAGAAAAGTCTGCGTTTTTGACGCATGAAGCATGGGTAGATAAAACACTGAATTTGACCCCTTTTTCTGGATTCTAATCGAAAAAATTGCTACATTTTGTCTTGAAATAATGATCATTAAACATTAAAGTACAGTATGTTTTTTTTTATACTTAATTTCCAGAAATATATCTTCTTGATTTTATAAGCTATAATGAATTTTATAGTGATCTACCCCCAAAAATGCCACATATTTTAAAAATATATGGCTCCAATTATGTAAAGTAAATCAATAAAAATGACCCTGAACCATGACCTTCTGATTATGAATTTACCAAATGCTAGAATTAACATGACATTAGTTTCATGTTTTCTGTTTCATGAGTAGATTAAGTGACTATGGACTACCATGTATGTCTGTGATCTGACCATATTTTTATCCAGGTTTGTCCATGATCATGAGTAGATTAAGTGACTACGGACTACCATGTATGTCTGTGATCTGACCATATTTGTCAATTGTTTTATCCAGGTTTGTCCATGATCATGAACCAAAAAAACATGGTTAAAAAGCACAATAATAAGATGGACAAAACACATGCTCAGACATGGAAAAGACCAGCCATACAAAGACATGAACCAACTTACTCATAAAACAAACTCACCAACCAATCCACTCAAGCGAAATACTGCACCTAATCAACTGTCACTGATCAATTTCCTGATTAGATTAACTTCTGTGCAATCTGCAGTACAAGTCTGCCATGTTGGATGTGATTATATCTGGATACAAGACATCTTGAAGACTTTAAATATTCTGGTGGTGAAAACATGACATTTACATTGTAACATGTCAGCATGGTAAGTTTTCATGTTGTACGTACTTTCTCTGGAACTGAAGGGGGCCAAAATCAATCAATCAATCAATCAATCTCTCTCTCCCGCTCCCCCCCCCTCGGACAACAAATAAAAAATCATATGACAAAACAGTCCTTTCAAGTATACTGGATCCAGCAAGGGATCACAAATATCAGGCTTGATTAAGATAACTGTAAAAAGAGAACCAAAAACTAACAGAGCAAAACTAGTTAGCTTGTTTTTTCTAAGCAGAGTCAGCACTTTCAACTTTCACTTTGTCGAAAGCAATTACAAAAGAGAAAAATGAGACAAACTGTAAACACAAAAGAAAATGCTGAATTTACCAACACTGCATTATTGTGGGTCTAACTGAAGTATTATTCAAAATTGTGGATTCTGCCTTACTGGTCTGAAGATCGCAATCTAGTTGGCACTGGCCTACAAAAGGATTGGTTTAGTGTGATTTGGTTTTGTGGAGTTTAATGTCATTTTGTCAGCACATGATAGGCTATACGTAATGGCCTGTATATCTGGTGGAATAAGAGCCCAGGAAGATCCACTTACCCTCGATTAGCTACTGGCAAACTTTCTCACATACCCACACTGGTCAGGCCGAGACACAATCCGTGGAGAGCATTGCACTGTATGAGTGATCTGTAAACACAAGTGCCTTACTCGGCCATCAGAGGCCCCACCAAAGGAGAAGCAAGAGAACCATTTCTTTAATATAAAGCGATGTAACCATAGCTTATATAACAGATAATTTGTTGTCTCTTTATTAACAATAACCCCAACAATAATAACAATACAAACAAAAAAGTTGTAATTATTGGCAAGTGAATAAATAATGAACTAACAATATGAATGAATTATTTCAGTGAAAAAATATGGTCTCTTAAAAAATAATGATTTTATTTGATTTTGTTTTATTTGTGTATCAGTGTCCATTTAGAGTCTTCTTGATTTAAGCCACTTAGCTGACGTGTTCCATAAGACTCCTTTTCTTTCCTGGTTTCGGAACTCCAGTACCTGTTGTGGGCAAGTGCAATTAGCATGTCACTGAAAGTACAACCAAGGGAAAAGAGGTGTTTTGCTACTGGAGATCTATCTTTGTCTTGCAATCAGAGCTGTGAAGATTGATCCTTTTGTGAAGTTTGTCAGTTTTCCAACATACTGAAGGCCACAGATCTTACATGTAACGAGATTTACATTCTTTGTTTTGCACATTTTGTTTGGACCATATATTTTTAATATTTTGCTCATCACTGTGCTTGAGAATTGCTCTGTCTCTATTATATGCAGACATACTCAGCATCATATTCAAAATCAATTTTATGATGAATCGGAAATAACATCTATATAAGAACAACATGTTTTTACCCCAACTGACTTCTAACCATAGATTATGCAAATGGATGTCACTCATATCTAGCATCAAAGAATTTTCAACAGGTCTATTATTCAGGCAATATGTGCAACGATACAAACTGCACATAAATCTTCAAAAAACTACATTATCAAATTCATTTAAACTTGACCCTGAACATTAGGGGTTAGGTTTGCTCACTGATATTGAAGAAATCTGAATCAACCACTAAGCTGACAATTTTCTGAAAACCAATTTCATACCAATTATCAGCATGATTTGCTGAGCCTGCAAGTTTGACTATAATAGATACCATGTTCAGAAAGTTGTCTTTCTCCATACTTCAGGGAAAAAATGAAATGTACTTTGTGTAGGTCAAGGTAAGAGATGAGAGTTTGCAGCTAAAAGATAAGCAATGACCAACTTCCACTGAAAGATGATGTGTGTGGGAAGATTACAAGTAGTCCCTCTGAACAGCCAGCTTATACTGTCACTTACACCATCATATGCAGCGAAGTGCTATCAATTTATTAATTTCATTGTCTTTCTTGTGTTTAAAGACAAAGTATGTCCAAACATCACTCTTTACCCACTTCATGAGTATAAGACTGGGGCAGATCTATTTAACTGTGACAAACTGTCAGCCATTACTAAACCTATGTTCAACTGGTCATGGTATTCTGCTATAACACAAGTAATATACCAAGTAAATAAAAATAGTTCTATAATCAGTCTAAGAGGCAGTTATGGTTAAAATATGAATATAGAAGAATTTGTTTTGGTACAAATGTGTACCAACATGTATCGATACATCAATATGTTGTTACACCCCTACAAAGCATAATCTTTCCAAACCTAAATACTGTAAAACTGTGCAATGCTTAGAATCAAGCTACGTCTCACTCTCAAGTACATACAAGTCCAATTTAAATACCACACATAAGGATTTTTCTGTGTCGTTTTATTTTTCAAAATTTTTTAAACTGGTGACAAACTGCAAATAACTGAACCTCTTTTGATTACAAGAATCTAGCAGGAAAATTGCAAAATTATAAGTTATAATTAAAAAAATGGCCAATTTTCAAAATAAAAAATACCCACAAATTTAACAACAAAGGCATTTCTCTTCATGATGCCTCTATGGATTTCATTTGACTCCTAGTACTCCTTGCATAGAATTGTAATGGTTTTAAAAATAAATGAGTGAGCATGCTTGCTTTGTAAAACATGAACCTAAAATCTTGATCCTTAAAACATTTCTTGAAATAAAAACCTCTTAATTGGTGTACTTATATCATACAAGAAATCTGGACAAAGAAATTATTAATAAATTAACTTATCCTTGCTCATTTGTAGACAAGACACACTGACATTAATATCTATGGTTTTAGTATTTAAAACAACTGGCTATAACATTTTATGAAATTTCTGATTTCTACATCTGAAATACAGGGTAACCATATTTTCATTCTTTACTTACCACATCTGAAATAACCATATTTCTCACGTGTTTGTAGAAGGCTCAAGGTTTGTCTATTTGTTGCACAGTAGTCTGGAAAGCACCTTTAAATTTTAAATTCTAGACTTGCCTACAGTTTGCTTGCAGTAACAAGGAAATTAAAACTCAACAAAAAGAAAACAAGAAAAAAGTTTCAAAAAATACTCACCTCCAAGCTTCTGTTGTTTGCAACATCTCGTTCACAGACTTGCCACAGGTGTTCATTGTAAGCTCTCACGGCACCAACACTTTCTCCTGTAAAATACCAGGAACTTGAGTTTGGACTTTGCAACACCCAATTACAGCTCACAGTCCTTGAAATTGGGAGCAGGGGGCCATTGTGACATAATTTGTCCCCAATAACAATGTGTAGAGGGGTGGGGGGAAACACGGATGCCAGTTTGGTGTTCTAAATCCCTTGTGAAGCGCTCTCCTCCTCAAGTTAGTTATGTTTAATAGTCCACACCAGTTATGAATGAAGCCACCATATTTACTGAGCAGTTTTGAAAGCTGCCTGACTTGCAGCCTGAGAGTTACAGATGCTAGGGGTCCCAAAGAGGGGTTCTTAAAATGATTTTGTAGTAACATGATTTTTACAAATACTGCCATCAGTCAATCTACATTGTAAACTTTTATCAGTTGCTGAGCTTTTCAGAATTTGCAGCTATGTAAAAAAACAAAATGTTATTGTATAATACAAACTCTTAGATCATGTTACTGGTTTTATAAATTAAATTTAAATCAATAATAAATCAACATGTAAATTTATATCAATAATGTAAAAATTTCTGCCTAATCTGCAAATTTTACAGATGAGGTAGAATTTCTCCTGTGATTTCTTTAATAAAATAAAACAACACCTATAAAAGCCATATCAAATGTGAAAAAATTAAAATTCAGTGCATTCAAACAGACAAGCAGATACATATACTATATATATATATATATATATATATATATATATATAGAACATGTGTATAGTATGTACACTGTATCGATGATATACCATGAGATGTATAAATTTTTCATTAAAAGGAAACGAAGCTTGCTGAGTTTCCTTTTAATGAAAAATTTATACAAGTGGTATATCACTGATACAGTGCACATACTGTACATATATTTTATTTATATCACACACAAATACATATATTTGCCCTTTGAACGGAGTTCAGATTTACTACAAGCAGCTGTGTATTAACCTAGTGAATGAACTCTTCACATCCCTGAGTGGGTCCGCTACAAAATGTAGTTCTATGCCTTTAGTGGCTATTTACAATCACCTCTGCATATTGATAAGTTGATTGTTTTCTTTTCTTGGTTTCTATTTTTCTCCACATTGATTATATCAATATAATACACACTTATGATTTAAAGATGAAAGATGGTTTTAATGATAAAAGTAGAGCACTAGCAACACTTGGATAGCTACATCATTCACATGAACATCATTCACATACTGGCACATGGAAATTAATGTGGAATAGAAACTAAGCCAACTGACGAACCAAGAAGAGGTAATTAAAATATTTTAATATATTTACAGTTGATCTAAGTCATTATTCTGCTTTAGCAACAGTACAACCGACCATAAACCATGTCCCTCTCTCTCTCTCTCTCTCTCTCTCTCATCCTTTGGTCGGTTTGACTTAACTTTTACCATCATTCATAAGTCCAGAGATATCGTGGGATAACACAAATGAAAATCCTCTATGTTCGTCATTTCAGATTTTAGCCTGTATCTTGCTACAATGAGAGAGAGAGAGAGAGAGAGAGAGAGAGAGGCCTTTGGACATTTTCATATTTAAATAATAATCGATTATTTCGAACATTATAGTATGTTTAAGAAAAAACTACAAAACAACATTAAATATATCACAGCATGTGTACCTAGTAACCGAGGAATTTACTGGTTTGCAACTTTGTATCATTGATAAACACTGTAGATAAATCCCAAGGAAAGTGCACACGTATCGTTACGACGAATCATATTCTTGTAGGTTACTTGGTGTAATTTCTGTTTCAAGGTTTTTTATCCAGCCCAAATTCCTTTTCTCTCTCACTCCACATTTCTGCGCAGTTTGTCCGTTATGCATGAGAGGGGAGGGGAGAACAGAAAGCAGAAAGAATTGTGATGAAAATGTGTACCATATTAAATTCATTTAGAAAACGGGATTATTAATACTTTTCATCGTTATTTTCATACGTCACTAGTGACTAATGTGTGGTCATTGATCTAGACTGCTCGCGAGAATGTTTATATATGCGTATTATTGCGCCATGGGCGGATCACAATTTGATATACCAATAGTATTGGTATATCAAATTGCTTTATATCAACACTTTAAATGCATGTTATTTTTAATGTATGTGGTATATATATATATATATATATATATATATATATATATATATATATATATATATATATATATATATATATATATATATATATATATAAAGAGATAGACAGACAGGAAATATGACAAAGCATGGTGCAGCAAGTCTGAGATACTGAAGAAGCACTTTTTCAAATTCTACTGATCCCTTTTTTCAAGGAAAACAACATGAAACCATTAACAAATATCTGTTTACATACTGCTGCCTTAATGAAACCACCATCCAAGAATATAATATAACCTTCACAGGTGGGCAAGTTAATATGAACATTTTCTTGCCAAGCTGAAACACTTGATTTGCCAAAATCTAAATAGTTAAATGTATACAGTTTCTTGCCTTTTAATGATATATTAAGATTATATTCTTTTGATTTTGGTCTCAATAACACAGCTGTTTTTAATGCACATTTTGAGTGCTATCAATGCATTACATGCATGGAAATCACTGAAAATACATCCATCATCAGTATGTGTATATAATAACCATCACCATTTTAAATACATTTCTATGAACTGGTCTTCATATGCAGGCAGTTTTGACAAATTTGAATGGCTGCTGGAGAAAATTTGGAAACTTGGCTCCGGAGCTATAAACCCACTTGGGTACTCTTATAAAAAAAATATTATCTACATGACAAGGAAGTAATTTTGAATACGAGAAAGAGAATGCATCACGATTTTAATTTAGTCTAAATCAAAAGTTTTTTCAGGATTTTAGCAACATTTTTTTCACTTTACGGGGGGGGGGGGGACCAAGCTCAGTTACTTCCCTTTAATCTGAAATATGATGTGATGGGAAATTTCAGTTCAACAAATAAAGAAAAACAATCTATATCTTTAAGTCATGTTTAATTTACTCATGGTCCTTCATCACTGTAACACTTTTTGTAGAAAAAATAAATTTTATTCAAAATCTTAAACTACTATCATGGTATATTATTAATAATTCATATTTTAAAAAAGGCATAGGGCATTTAAATTAAGAAAAAATTTATATTCTTTCCATTTATGGAGAAAAACTCTAACATACATAAAACCTCTGACTACAAGTTCATTCTTTCCATCTTTCTTTTCCTCGTTTTGTTTGAAATTCTATTCTTTGATCCTCGTTCTCGATGTAGGAACTTTTTATATTATGTCTAATATTCACTTTTATAGAAATTATTGTATGTTCTGATACCTTCAAATCAGATAATAATAATAATAATAATAATAATAATAATAATAATAATAATAATATTTTAACTATTATTAACATCACATTATTATTATCATTCTCATTTAATTATTACCATTATTATTATTGTTATTATAATCATCATCATGATCATCATTATTGTTATTATTATTATTATTATTGGTGGTGGTGTTTGTGTTTTGGAGCCTGAAGATGATATGACACTATGCAAACAATGCTGATCTGCCATAGCATAATGCTTCTGCAGATAAGGTTGTTCTACTTATTACTCCTATCAAACTGTACAGACCCAGATCTGAAGGCCATAATGCACTGGCAGGTCGGGATCTGTGCAGCTTGCAGCTGGACTAGACTTTTCAGCGAGTAATAATGGTATCTTGAATGTTTTCTTTAAATACATCAGTTTGTCACATTTGCTAAGCCCCAGCTATAAAGTCATGTATATGCTATCATCTACTGTCTTGAGAATATTACCATGGCCATGTGTTTGATGTCTTAAGTTTGCTGCGGGCTAGTGTTAATCTCTTATGCAAGGTTACATGACCGGCCGGAGACCCGGAATCTTGAATCGGCAAAGGCGTTAGGTTGCACTACTTCACACCAATGTGTTACAGCTTAGTCATAAGATCAGAGGGTGAACGAGGCATGTTCTTATCCATCACCACATTGACAGACAGAGAGAGGGACATGTTCGCTAAGTTTGATTGGATCAGTTCACAGTGACATCCAATAGGAATTGAGATAGAGGGTGTGATCCGAATTATAACTTCCAGAACCCAAAGAAAAATTTTAGTATTCGCCTGGGAAGATTGCTGAGCAATAGGGTTATGGAAAACCCTATTGCTCAGCAATCTTCCCAGGCAAATACTAAAATTTTTCTTTGAGTTCTGGAAGTTATAATTCAGATCACACCCTCTATCTCAATTCCAATTGGATGTCACTGTGAACTGATCCAATCAAACTGTGAGAGCCACTCATAATTTGGTGGTAAAATTTGGAGGTACATTCTAAGGAAAGACAAAGCTTCAAAAAGGAAGCTTTTTAGGGGACAGAAAACTTCCGGTTCAATTGAGTCCCGAGTCTCCAAGAGGTGGAGACAGAATTGAGACTAGCTGAACAGTCGAAGTCAAAAGAAGTCTAGTCGGTGGAGAGAAGGTGGAGAGAAAATGGAGAAGGAAAAGGAGTCTGGAGTCTGGAGGAGAAAGTGAGGAGGAGTAGGAGTATAGAGAAGTCGAGGAGGAGGAGAAGGAATCTGGAGAAAGTCAGGGAGGAACAGGAGAAGGAATTGGGAATACCACAGATGAGTAGATTACAAGGACAGGTGAAAATCCATCTCACACTGCTAATCAAGTGATGCAATAGGCTATTAAAGGGTCAAGCGGAAGGAGTGTAATTGGAAATTTGAATCATTTGATTACTGAATTGTTATTAAATTGTTATTCATCAAATTTCAACCTTTTGTATATTTAACCATTGAACTGTCGGTATTGCTGACTGGGGGCTCAGAGCTTTACATTTATCTTTCACTAATTTAACTTCCAACCGTATTCGAGCCTGGGTGGGACTTCTATAATAGTTTAAATAAAATACAGGGATCACCCCACCCCAACCACAACAACCCCAACACAGTTAATTAAAAAATGTTATCTGGCGATATTAGGATAGGACAGTAATCTTTTTCTAACATTTTCCACAAACATAAGTTATAGGTTACAACAATACCTACGAATCATCCTGATGCATGTATTTAGTTTTTGTATTTTTAAAATTATTTTTAGGTATAACATAAGAAGTATAAGCATTTAAATTATTTCTTCATTTGAAATTATTTTTCCTATTAAAACAATAGGGTACTGTGTGTGAATGGTTCAATGATCTGCCCATCCAATTTGTGATAGTCCTCTAAGAAGGAATTTGTAAGGCATGGTCAACTATGTCCAATGGATTTCAATGATCCTGATCTTTGATCAAGGTGTAGCCTTCAAGTAAACTTACTATGCAGAAACCATTATTTTATTAATAGTTAATATGATTGTGACATTTGACCTTAAGACCCGAAAATTCTGCAGGTTTCTTCCTTACACTAAGCAAAAGTCATTCACAAAGATTGATCATGGAACTTAATCTAGAACAAAAGTTATTTTGTAAAACCATTTTTCTTTGAAACAATGACCTGACCTTTGACTTCAAAATCAATAGGCCCCTCAACAAACTTTGGTCGCCTTACTGGGTCAAATACCAAAGTTATATGCAAAAACCACAGGAAGCTTGACCTTTAACCCCCAAAGTATAAGCTATCCTCAACTTCAGTTATGGCACATGACTGAGAACTTAAATTTTTGTAAAGAAACCAAATTTCCTGACCTTGACATTCAACCTGTTGACCTAAAAATATATAACCTTCTGCTCTTACTCCCAGTGCCAGACACCTACAAAGTATAGTCCAGGTTTGTTATGTAGAGCTAAAATTATGGCGCAAAAGAAAAAATTATTTTAGTCAATGGCCATGACCTTTGACCTTTTCACCTAAGACTGATAGGCTTCTTCTTACATCAAATGCAAGTCATCGACAAAGTCTGGTCCAAGTCTGTGATGTAGAACTAATATTATTTATCAGAAACCAGTTTCTTATTGAAGTCGTAGTGACCTTTACCTTGGATCTTTAATCCCCAGAATCAAAAGAGTTTTTTCTTTGCCAACATGCAAATCTATCCACAAAGTTTGGAAAAGGTCAATAGTGTAAAACAAAATTTACTGTGCAGAAATGAAAGAGTTTGAAATGGATAGGTGTACAGATGGAATGGATATGTGGATAATGTCACAACACAGTGTTTGATCCTGAATGTCACAACATAGTGTTTGATCCTGTCTGGTCCACCAGACATTTTCAAGACGTTTTGTCCAGGTCTTCCCAGGTTCTTCCTCCGCTAAGATATACAAGCCACCATGTATAGCCTGTTATGTGCTAAAAAGGTGCTGTTAAACCCCCAGAAAATCAATTACATGATCAGGACTGTCTTTTTCTGCAGCGCCATCTAAGCAGAAGATAACTGTGCAATGAAGGCCATTCTAACAAGGACCCTCATAAATGTTCCAAGGAGAAACCTTGACTTGTGCTATCTTTCTTTTCTTTTAATCATGATATTTTTCTTATACATTCTAAAACATGTTGAATGAAACCTCTAAAAACAAATCAAGGAGCATCAAACCCAGTACTGGAGAGTGGTATCCCTGGTATAGCCTTCATTGGAGAGACAGGAAGCATTTTGTCTATTGCACACTGGGCACACATGGCTAACTCATGCATACCTCCTGAATGGTACACCTTGACCAGAGTGCATGCCATGATATTGTCCAATGACAGTGGAACACATTATTGTAATGTGTTCAGACTTCCACCCTGTGAGATGTTAAATATCTTTTGATGTGAACTGGTGAAGAAATTGTACAAATGTACAATGATGTGGCACTCGGGAAAATTTTGGAATTTTTTTAGGGAATGTGGTATATACAGCAAATTAAAACCATGTTTTAAAAATTGTACATGCATCACCTTTACCGTCTGTTTAATATACTGAATAAAATTTTAAAATGCTTTATGGTTTAATTTTATTTTGTTGTTGTTGTTGTTGTTGTTGTTGTTATAGGGTTTAACGCCATTTTTCAGCACAAGACAGGCTATACATGGCGGCCAGTATTAATGGTGGAGGAAGAACCCTGGAAAACTCCGGGAAGAACCACCGACCCACGAGAAGCTACTGGCAGGCTTTCTCACGTACCCACGTTAGCTGAGCCTGGACTCGAACTCACGCAGACAGAGGTGAGATGGCAGTGATCCGTAACGATCAGCGCTTTAGACCACTCGGCCACTCGGGGCCCCTTGTTGTTGTTGGGTTTAACGCCATTATTCAGCACAAGATAGGCTATACATCTCAGCCAGTATAACTGGTGGAGGAAGAACCCGGGAAAACCCAGGGAAGAACCACTTACCCACGAGAAGCTACTGGCAGGCTTTCTCATGTAACCACATTAGCCGAGCCCGAGACTCGAACCCATGCATACAGAGGTGAGATGGCAGTGATCCGGAATGATGAGCACTTTAGACCACTCCGCCACTCAGGGCCCCCATTATTTTGTTGTACTTCATGGATACATTAATTTGCAAGAGTTTATCATCTGAAATTTTCACCATTATATTGTTTTGCTTTTGTTGAACATTTTAACCTTAGTTGGCACCAAACAGACACTTGTGCTGATGTACATACATACATATACACATATACATGAACATTATTTTTTTTATTCCAAATGTAAAAAATTATTTTGAATGTTTCAACAACAAGCAAAACGTGAAGATTACCCTGCAAAAGGATGGACTAATAGTTTTAGCTCTTCATTTTTAAAACAAGATAATTTTATCATTACTCAAAACTTCTCTCAGCTGTATCTAAAACTTTCTTCACAGCAGGAACTAAGATTAAAAACAGCTGCAGAAACTTTTCAGCTCCATTAAAGTACAGATTAGGCACCTTTGAAGCACAGTTGTATGTAGCATCTAAGATTAAATGCCAATATATTCAATGCCCAACTTACTCAAACTAAGTAGCTTAAAATCTGGTGTTTTTAATTAATTACTATTAATTTGTGTCTGCTGCCATTCTCCCCAAGGAGCCTCTTCTAAGGTTGGACAAATGAAATGGCAAGATATTTATGGCACACCAATGATTGTGAGGGGAAAATATATATAACAAGGATCTGCAGGTGTTACCATATATACCCTTATTTCCCCATCCCCCATCGCCAGTACCATATAATCCATATAATTCTACCATCATGTTTTGGAAAGACCATAAAATACCTAGTGAAGAAATACATGTTCCAGCATATATATATATATATATATATATATATATATATATATATATATATATATATATATATATATATATGGGGTCGTTCACATATGATGTCACGCTGGGACGGGGGTGTGTGGTCAAAAATTTAGTGACAAAGTGTGACGAGAGGGGGAGGGGGGTGTTGAAGAAATGTGATGTCACAATAAATATGAGTGTGGAATGCTTCTTTCAAAAATAATATCAGAGCAAAAAAGATTTTGTGACCTGCATCCTCAGTCCAGTTTAATACACAACAGATGACAACTCTCTTGTGGACGACTTATATTAATATTGTTATCTCAGATCAAATACACCTCTCCCTCAATAACTCGCGCACATCGGGGTCCATAAACACAGACTGCACTATAAGTGAGGGCGCAAGTTACCGAGGGACCCTCAAAAACCTGCTAGACATCCAGAAAACTGTGGGGTTGGTGTTGGGGGAGGGGGAACTGGGCTGTTTAATGGCTGAATCCTCGTTTTATAATTGAGTCGAGAAAAATTGTCAATAAAGCGCTTTTTCTATGAAGTTGTTCGTTATTATCTATATATCACATTTATTTTCAAAATGTCCAACATCTGAAAGAGCGATAACATGACTGCAACTATTTTCAACAACCAAACACGGTACGCGAAAACATTCATGTATTACATCATGGCTTTTTGTTTTGTTGATTAGTCTGGTTCCTGGAGTGATGCATTATAGTATTTCACGAAACAAGGAGTCTACACAGCAGGGAACCAGCCTAACTGTTGATACACTACCAAACAAGATTCCTTTTTATCAAAAACATGCAACATTTATTTCGTGAGACAATTGCCTACATCGAAACTCAATTTTTGTATTTTTCAATGAGTAAAATACTGATGCCGTGATTTCACTGGAAAAGTAATAGTGAAACTTCTTATCATGCTTGAGGATATCTCTATGTGCGAATTCAAGAATTCCCTGAAACTCGTTTTTCCCAGAGTGGTCCGTATCTGTGAAACAAAGCTCTTTATTTTACAAAGTACTCATTTTGCTTGGTTGCCTTGCTATCTTTAATCACATTTATGATTGAGTAGGTTAATTTAAGGTAGTTTAATTAGATATGTACACAATAAAATGTATCATAGTATTCGATTGATCAACTGAAGTGAGTTACCCGACATACGACCAGTGCCGCTGATTCTTAAGCATGTAGGATTTGTATGCCTTTTGACCTTTTTTTTCATTCCACCTGCTTTATTTGATTCAAAAGACGTAATTACCATGATAATAGAAAAGGAGGCCCGCATTTTATTTAGTGCAACAATACAACAAATTCTTCCGCTAGTCCGATATATCAAAACACGGTGGGCACTTAATTAGGTTCTCAATGAAACACTCGCGGACATAGCTGTTACAGTAGATTAACACATTTTACGTTTAATTACAAGAGGACACATTACATTTATGATGATTACACTTAAAAGAAACTAAAAGATAGAACTAGAACACAAATTTCAATTGATAAAAAATTATTTAATTGGTACTTATTTATTAAAGTACTGCCTCCACTTGGCATAAGTGACATTTTCATTGATCAAAATGCCCTTGAATATTGTTAATTGCGGTTTACAAAGAATGTTGTTTGAAAAGAAAATGTAACAAATTATGACTTCTTATTAAAAGTCGATATTTCATAATGTTGATTAAATTTCCAGGTCTATCTACCCTTTTCGATGATCAAACGAGAAGATATCAAAAGTTTCCGTTACCAATTTCGATTGCTATTTTCTTCAAGTTCAACAAATAGGGTCAAGTTTTTGGTATTTTCTGCTTTAAAAATTGGGATCCACACCTGACACTGCGTTATAAGCGGGTTCGCGAGTTATCAGGGTGCGAGTTATCGAGGGAGTGGTGTATTGGGTAATTTGTTATAACCTTTTACTGGTTTAAACTGTTGTTGTTTTTAATTACGTTATTTCTTTTTTTTAATATAATGTAATACACACTTTAAAAACAAAATGCAGACTAAATAAACTGCAGGCCTACTGGTGATTAAACTTAGATTTTCGAAAACTATAACAATAGGCTAAAAAGTTATCACCATCCTGACAACAGTCCAACAAGATCAAAGACACGAGTTTAATAAGTTGAAAGACGGTATTCGGTCAGCAGTGAACGTTTAATCTTTTAATATTTTTTATGTGAAAACAACAACAAACATAATTAGCTGAGTAGCGGCAAGCTTGGGCCCTGCGTCGCACTAGGATGCCGCACATTAAAGGGAATAAATCAAATGTTAGCTTTTTTCTTTCTTTTTATCGAAAACGTTTTGTTGACACCACTGAAGTGCTAGATTATAAAAGGTTCTGCTAGTAAAGAGAGTCTTTGAAGCTTGATGACATTAAAAAAGCAGTCTAAAAAAGACAGGATGAGGAGAGAGAAAAACTTTGAGGATTGAGCCAGTGTGCAGCACTAGTAACATTTATGCTATTTAAACCATACAATGAAAGGTGTCCAGTGTTACATTAGTTTTAATTTTCCTGACTGTTCGGCAGCCCATAGCAATGGATAAAAATAAATTATATCAGTCTTTATTTAACGCTTATGTACTAGCATATCCTACAAAAACCAAAAAGATGTGCCAAGATGAACTTATTATAAAAGTGGAATAGTTTCAAGAATGACACATATTTGGCTGAAAAAGTTAACCATATGTAGCAAGAGCTCAAGGCGATCTCCGTTATGAAAAAAAACAAACACTTCTTAACTTTTGGACAAAACAAGCACCATCAGTTTCAAAAAAGTTTATACTCAGGATAATTTAGAGTCCAATGAACAACTGACTGATGTCTTGAATATCATTACTTTTGACACACTGCCTTCTACAAGCCATTTTGCTACTCCAATAAGTGCTACTGTTCAATTACATTTAAAGTCCCAAACTGATGTCATAAATTCTGACCTCGTTGGTTAGTTTAATCAGCAGAAACAAGGACTACTTTCAAATGAGCAGAACTTAGAGATAAAAGATAAACAAAAAAGAAAAACTGAGTTGGAAAAGTAACTAAAGAGGAAGACTGATGATCAAAGAAGATCCCAAAAAGCAAGGGATTTGAAAAAATCAACACTGAATGCTTTATTTGAAGATAATCCTGAACTGCGCACAAAACTGAATATCAGGGCCAGATGTGGTCAATCAAAAATCAAAGAGGAACAACCATTGCTTTTGCAAACTATATTGGATATCGCAATGCATGTTTCAGCTTCTCATGAAAAAAGACAGTTCAATGTCCTCCGAAGTATCAAAACCTTAGATTAATTAACAGAGCATTTAAAGTCCCAGTAAAGTCCCATTTAAAGTCCCATTTAAAGTCCCAGTAAAGTTAATTAGAGCACAAAATGATTATCACACTAAATATATTGATGGCCAGTTTTGCTCAGCTACAATAAGACATTTAGAAGAAATGTCTTCATGCTTGGACTGGATGAGGTTTGTTTTATCAGCCAGGACAATAAATGTCGTGTCCCAACTGGTCTGGTCGCTGCCAATAAGCAGAGTCCACTGCTAATGCACGTTGAGTTTAAAGTAAGCCTTCCTGACCATGATTGGGTAAATGCTGCCTGGCACAAGCTTATACCCTCAGTGTATGCTGGCATTGAGATCCATCGCAATGGTCTTGGAAACAGAGATACTGTTGGCTTTTCTGGCCCAATGTTTATACCCATCCAATCTGGAAAACACTCTACATCAACAGCACTCAGCCATGGATTTGATTTTGAAAAGTTGCTGTGCCTGACAAAGTTCGATACCATAAACAGGACTGGTACTGATAAATTGGTCAAGCTGATTCTCGTGTATCATGTTGATGGTGGGCCAGATGAAAACCCACAGTATCAAAAGTCATTAAGGTTGCCATACACCATTTCTTGAAACGCAATCTTGACTCTGTCTTCGTTACAACAAATGCTCCGGGACAATGTGCTTGTAACAGAGTGAAGAGAAAGATGGCGCCAATGAGCAGGGAATTGAGTGGATTAATATTACCTCATTTAGATGAACGAGGCAAGACAACTGATATTGAGCTGAGAAGAAAAACTTTGAATTTACCGGAAAAACGTTGGCTGAAATATGGTCACAGTTGACCATAGTATAGACAATTACCCAACCATTGCTGAGTATATGGATCCATTAAATTCAAAGCTCATGGAAGAGGATAAGCTGTGTAGAGATCAAAACTGGTGTGAGACCCATCTCCACTCAAGCCAATACTTGCTTCAGATTGTGAAGTGTGATGACAACATTTGCTGTTCAAAAGCACGAAGCTCATACTTCAGTGGGATAAAAGAGATTTCTTCCACCTCCTTTACCCCTTGTTCAAATATGTGAAGGACTTAAAGCTCCAGAATGAGCAACAGATGGAGCCTTGCACAAATTTCCATCCTCATTTGCAAGGCAAAGTCTCAAAACGGAAGACATTCTACCTCAGTCAGCAAACAAATTTTGGACAAATCCCTACAATCTTTATTGCCCTTCACTTCAATCTTGCTGAATGAGAGAATTTGCAAGATATGCCACGTGTACTTCAGCTCTCTGGTCATGCTGCACATTCACTCAGTCCTTCACAAATAAATAGCAGTTCCATCAAAGCGCATCAGACCAATGAGAGTCGCTGCTAGAAGGCAACGCGAAATGATGGGCATACAAGCAAATGCGGAGAATGGAGAAAGTGTGGATTGGATTGACGAGGAGGAGCTTGATTTGGAGGGAATATCCTTTCCAATAAACAATGTTAATCTAGAAACAAATGGATTTCTTGTTCATTCAATGGAGGAGCATCTTACATTGCCTTGGGATAATGATAACTATGAAGAGAAGTAATTCATTTAAAAATACTTCAGATTTTAAACCCTTAGAATTTTTGTGGATTTGTTGAAACTTTAATGTTAGTAAGAACTGAAGTGATTGATGTGTTTAATTTATAATTTATTTTGTTTTTTGTTTAAAATTAATTAAATTTTTTAAAATAATTTTATACACTTTTAACCAGCCAAGCAGTCCTTGTAAAAGCCTGATTAATTAAACACTATTTTACATAAAAGATTGTTGTTTTGTCTACATAGTTAACTGATTTACAATACATTTTACTTTTCAATATTGCAAGAAATTGTGGAAAAAAAAGGGGGTAAGAGATTTGTGACGTCACATAGATGGGGGTCTGGGTTTTTGTAATGAAGTGTGATGAGGGGGAGGGGCAAAAAAAAAAAAAAAAAAAGGCAAAATATGCACTCAGTCTTGTAAATATATCTTAAAGTCAGTTGCAGTGAAATCTGTCCTGTTCTGCCAGGGTGAAAATATGCCCTGAGGCCCATACTTCGATATTCTGGATATCAATATACCACACTAAAGTGCGTATCATTATAGTCAGGTAAGGTATATTTATTTGAATTAAATATTAAATATTAATTGTTGTTCAAATACTATTCAATTCTGACTGCTAAATGCTCTGCACCTTAAATGTCATCAAAAAAACTTCCAGATCATATATGTATATATATATATATATTGATTACTATTGATTTTTAAATGGTAGCCAGTCAGGACAAGAGAACATTGCATTTATCAAGCAAATAACAAGGTAGTTAGATGGGTTTTTTCAATACACATAGCTTTCACTGTGATATCACAGAACACATCACTCCATAGGGATTGTACTGGTTCATACCGCTGAAATGACCTCATTCAAAAAGTCCATGTATTTTAACGCTGAATTTTGCCATATGTATTTATCTCCTCCTACTTCTTTAACATACTCATTTTTTACATTTGTTAAAAATAATCTGTTGATGAAATTTTCAAGTATGATGTGTTAAAAACAACAATTATAAATTTCATAAAATTTGTGCCTCCGTTCTTTTTAGACTCCAAGTCAGGATATAATTCAACTATCATCCTGTCTAAGGTGTCTGAAGCTAATAAGCTAATTAGGTCCCATCAGCAATCACTGCTGGCTTGTGATTCCTCATTTCTAAGGTGTGGGTTGAATGGCTGCAGTCACTTGTTATGCACCTGCTGGGTCGTTTAGCCAGCTATAAATACTGTATGATGTCAGTTACACAATAGGCATAGCGCCATCAGCTATATTGTTTTCGGACAAACATTTGAAACAGACTTGTTCAGTAAACCCTATTCATCTTTATATAAGTGACAATTTATGTGTGTTGTCCAGAGAGATTTTTAAACAACTGTTGTGAAACAAGGTTATGGACTCTGGACTGATTGTTTCTGCCTCTATGCATTGTTTTACCCTGCATAGGTATTATAATAATAATAATAATAATAATAATAATAATAATAATACATGTAGCTGCTGTATTTATTAATACTGTTATTGTAACTGCTGATATTAAAATTTGATCTTTGTACAATTCAGCTTTAAATATGCGGAAGTGAATTACAAGAATAACATACATTTTAATAATAATTTCTTTCAACTATGCTCTTTTTGAATAGCGTAAAACAAACAACCCTCTGAAATTCAGTCTTAAATGCCCACACCCCTCTGAAAATCCCGTGACTTTAACTTACAGTAAAATAATGTTTACCCCAAGTTAGAGCACTAGCTATTTCATCATTTAATTGCTCAGAGTTGGAACAGCTTCTTAAAAATCACTTAACAGAATCTGACCAAATCTGACAGAAAGCATCCTAGTTTTAAAATATTTAAAATCCATACCAATGATGACAATCTTTAATTGAGTATGGCTACCTTTATGAAAAAAATAGAAAAACATACAAACAACTTCATCTAAAAAAGACAGAATTTGGCCAACTTTAATAGAAAGCATCCTGTTATTGAATCCATTCAGTACTGGACAAGTGTCTGTGTGTGTGTGATTTGGATTTTTAATTTAGCTTTAAGAGTTTATCAGTCATATCACTAAAATGTCTACAGTGTAGCAGTTTATAGTGACGTCTAGCACTGGGACATTTAACTATGAACAGCAGCAGCCATACTTTTGAAATGGTGGCCATACTTGATGGCAAATTTGTGTCATCTGTACAAGATTATAAGGCTATTAGGCCAGAATTCTTCTTGCAAAGTCTAATCAAATTCTGCTTATCAGATTTTGAGCAGTTTTTGAAAGTTTGTTGCTATATTTAGTAACAGCAGCCATATCAGATGATGTCTCAGCATCATGTGAAAATTGAAAACTGCTATACAATGATGCTTTCTCTAAAATTTGGTCTTTTTATGCTTAAGAGAAGAAATAGTATAAGGAAGAAATAGTATAAGCGAATATATACGGTAATACATTGCAGCACCATACAAAACACAGTACTACCTAACATTACCTCCCCTTCCTTCCCGACTCCAGATCTCATCTGTAAATGAATCACTAAACTATATTTAGTACTTATACTGTTTCTTCTCTTATCCAGAATTTGCTCCAACATTTCCCACAGCAATTGGCCAATACAAATTAACTGGTGCCTGCTGATATGGCAGCTAATGGCTCTGTAATAAGTGCAGGCACTGGTTCTAATTATGCAGGTTGAATAAACTCTCAGAACTTATCTCATCTCTGGTGCAGGACACTCAAGACTGGTGGTAGACACATGCATGCTATCAAACTTTACGATACCATATATGCTCACATGTACAAGCACCCAGCTGCAAAAAGATCTGATGCAGAGTTTCAGTTGCATTACATTGCTGGTAGATCTGGGTCTGTGCTGTTTGCTACATGATGAGCATTATTAACGGGTAACCACAATCAAAGTTTTCTTTACAAGAGACAGTTATAAAGCATTTGCTTTGGATTTGCTTTTGAACTCCTATGCTTTAATGTCCTGCAACAAGAAAATCTGTGAGCCAATTAATCCACTTTAAATACCACTATATAATTCATTCACTTTAAATATCACCATTAAACTAATTCACTTTAAATACCACTATTTAATCACTTCAAATACCACTATTTATTCATGTTAATGTACCAATATTATTCAATTTATTCACTTAAATATCCCTATTAAATTCATTCACTGTAAATACCACTATTCAATTCATTCACTTTAAATACCACTATTCATTCACTTTAATATACCACTATTATTCAAATTTATTCACTTCAAATACCACTATTCATTTCATTCACTTTAAATACCACTATTTAATTCATTCACTTTAAATATCATGATTCAACTAATTCACTTTAATTACCACTATTCAATTCATTCACTTCAAATACCACTATTCATTCACTTTAAATGCCACTATTCAATTCATTCACTTTAAATACCACTAACTACCGTATTTTATGTATTTTTTTGTACCCTTTAATTTTTCGTACACAATCCAGTTATCAAAATAATAATTATTTAAATGTATCATAATTTTTC